>RBNI01000061.1:0-45742 GCA_003990745.1 Jimgerdemannia flammicorona | reverse complement strand
TTTTTAGTCTCTTGGACTCCCTTTATTAACTGATGTCTATAATATTATTTATACAACCTAAGCCCTCAACCTATCCCACAGGGACCCCCCCCCACTCTCAGTCCTATAAATAACACCCTGTCCACCATCACTGCAACTCTACCCCCACTCTTCTCTACAATCCTCCTTACTAGGCCTTTACGTCTCCCCTCCTTGGAGCCCCAACCAATTCACCATGCCTTGAAGAGCTCGAGCATCAGCTCCTCCCACCTCACTACCCTCAGTCTCACCGGCCTCCGAGGGCCCTCCTCAAAGATGTTCTGCCAATGTTCGGCAAGCCCCACCCATATTGCAATGGTCCAACCCACCATCAGCCACTCATTCCCCACCCCTCCCACCAGCCTCGACTGCAGTGCCGCCCACCACCCACTCACCTCAGGGTCAGGTGCCGATACTCCCAACCTCTCTCCAACTACCCTCCAAAAATTCTCCATACTCTTGCACTCCCCCAGCCAATGCTCAGGAGCCTGCACCACCCCGCCCTCCTGCCCTACATTATGACACTCCTCACAATCAAAGACCCTGCCATCCACCAGATGACCAGTCCTAAAATTGAGCATCACATTTCTATGCAATAGCCTCCACCATGCTACCCAGATTTTCGGCAGTAGCCACCTTGACACAACCTTGATCCAAGACCAGACGCCTGCCCAGTCTCATCTCTCCCCAATTCCAGCCCCTTGCCAGGTCTCTGGCCACAGGTCCTGCCCCAGACCTCTAAGGCACTCCATACCCTCCTCTAAGCGAAAGTCCTCAGCCAGATTCCCTCCCAACAAGAGCCTGTCCCACCTCCACATCGCCAGGCTCCAGTCCTCATCCCCTTCAGTACCTTGCCAACGGATCCCAATGTGGTGGGCCCCATCTACCACTCCCCACCAGAATCCTTTGTATCATATCCTCTGACTACCATCCAAGGCCACCAAGGACAGTAGATCCCCTGAGCCCCCCCGTGGCGACACCCTCACCTCCTATAAATGCTGCATAAGAGGCACCCATTCTCCTCCTCTCAGCTCACTGGCCCTCTTCATCCACCATACCCTCAAGCAGAGTAGCCTCTTGGGAAAGTCCACCAGGCCAAGTCCTCCACAATCCACAGGGAGTGCTAGTACCTCCCAGCCAATCTGGCTCCGACGTCTAGCCCAGAGCCAAGAGCGGGCCATCTTGAGAAGCTTTTTAACCACCCACTTAGGGAAGTCTAAGTGGTAGCCCAAATACCAAAGCTTTGGCATCCAATACACATTCAGAACAGTTATCCTTCCCGCCAGTAACACCTGTCTACCACCCCAGCTCATCAGTACTTTCCCCCATTCTACCAGCTTGCCCTCCCACCACTCCTTGGAAAGTAAAGAGCCATACACTGAGAAATAGATACCCAAGTACCATACCACTCCTTCAGCTGGGACAATTGTTCCAATGACGTCCCCCCCTATGACTCCTTCCCCAAGGACCATTGTCTCACACTTGTGCCAGTTGAGTTTTGCTCCAGCGTATCTTTCATACCACTCAACTATCTCCTTGAGCATGACCACATCTGCCACCGAGCCCAATCCCACCACCATATCATCTGCAAAGGCCCCCACCTTCCAATTGATGCCCAAGATATTCAGTCTGCCAACTCTGTGCCATATCTGATCCAACAATGGCTCCAGGGCAAAGGCATAGAGGATAGGTGACAGCAGATCCCCCTGAGGCACCCCTCTCCCCAAGGGAAAGGAAGCCCCCCTATATCCATTTGCCAGAATCACAGCCCTACTCCCTTCTAGTAGTCTAATAAGGGACCGACACATACCCACTGGTACCCCAATATGCTCCAGTACCTTTTCTAACCATACTCTCTGAACCCTATCATAGGCCTTCTCTTGGTCCAGGAAAACCAAGCGGCCATCCACACCTGCAGCCCTAGTGCCTTCAATGACACCATGAACCCATGCCGTACCATCTCGGATCAGTCGGCCCCCAATAAAGCCTCTCTGCTCCTTCCCTAGCATCTATTGGGCCACCCCCTGTAGTCTCGCCACCAGGACTTTGGTGACCAACTTGCAGTCCATATCCAGCAGCATAATTGGCCTCCAATTCTTCCAGTCCTCCTTATGCTCTTTGTCCTTGTACAGCAGGGATACCAGCCCCAACTGCTGCCCCCCAATCCACTCCCCATTATGGATGACGGTATCACACATCAGCGACATCTCCTCCAGAGCCTCTTCAACTAATGCCATACATTTCCAAAAGTCCTAAGGCAAACCATCCTCCCCAGGCGCCATTCCCAGGGTTGTTGATGCCAGAACTTGGAGGATCTCCTCTCCCAAAACTGGTTGGCCAAGATCCCCCAACCCTGCTGCAGGATTCGGGTACCACTCTTCGAGATGCCACTCAATGTCCTGTGCCCCCTCCCCTCCCTCCTCTTCACTCCAGAGGTTACTCCAGTGGGCACTCAGTTGGCCCAGGATCCCCTGTATATCTAATACCATCTCTCTCTCATCATTAAGGACTCCTTCCCACCAGTGTTGTGCTCCCCTAGCATGAAGAAGATGGGACAGAAACCTTGTGGGCCTTTCGCCTTCTTCCAATCTCTGCCACCGTAACCTTGCCACCATAGCCTGAGCCTGCATCGCTTCCTCCTTCCTCAACAGATTCTGCAGTTCCACCACTTCCAGCTTAGCCCACTTAGCCTTCCAGTCCAATAACTCCTCCTCCTCCAATACCCCAGCCTAGTTCAGGAGTAATCTTTCTAGTCTCCTAGATGTCCATTGGACTCGTCTCCTCCACTGAGCACCTCTCTCCTTCCCTACTTCCCCCCAGTACCTCTGAGCTTCAGATTTCAATTGATGCCACCTATCTCCAATCCTCATCCTGGCACACCTCCAATTATTAACCTTAGTTCATACCTCTACCACCCATGCATTCCACAGGTCCATCTCATCCAGCAATGAAGAGTTCAGATACCAATATCCTGGCCCCTCTCCACTCTCTCCAAACCTCCCACCTCCCCGAATACCCCAGTGATCTGACCAAGGGCACCACTCGACCTCCATCATCTCCCAAACTGTAGTGCCCCAACACTCAGCAGTCAGAATCCAATCAATCCTAGTACCAAGTCCTCCCACCCAGTGAGTATACAGATGCCGATCCCCATCCTGAAGTTGTATGGCGTCCACCAGCGAGCTGAGTCTTTCCACCTCTTCCCATTCCTCCAATCCTCCACTCCTCCCTGCCATACCCCATCCCCCATCAGTTCTGTCCAGTCTACTCTCTCGTACCATATTAAAATCACCTCCCAGACAATCCACCCCAGCCTCCACCAAGAGCCCAGAATCCCGCAGATCTCCAATCCATGCCACTCGGGTCCCCCTTTCAGCCAGGCAGTAATAAGATCCCACCACAATTGAGTTCCATCCAGGCCTCCGCCATATCCCCCACACTAATCTACTACCCCAATGTCCAGTGTCCACAATGTTCCCTTTCCTCTTTCTAACCAGGATTCCCACTTTACCCTGCCAAACTGTCTCCCCACCCCACTCTCTCGTCCATTCCAGTACATCTTCCTCCCCCCTTTGTCTTCCCCCCTTGCTGCCCAGCCTCTACCCAGATACTAGCATCCGCTCTGGTACTCTCCTTCATAGCCCTGGCCCTTGGTCCCCCATCCAAACTGGCTAGTAAATCCTTCTGCAGCTATCTCCCCTTTGCCTTCTCCCAGAGCACCTTGTCCATTCGCACCTTCTTGCCCTCGATCACCTCTACTACCGTCCTAGCCTCGTAAGCCCTCCAAGCTCTGTGCCTCCTCTCCACAGCCCCCACCAAGTCCTCAAGTGCCTCCAGCAGGTCCTCCTCCTCTTCCTCGGACCTCTTCATCCTTGAAACCTTGCACTCCACTGGGTCCCACTTCAATGCCACCGGCCAGTCCCTAGCCTTCCCAGTATTCTCCATCCCAAACAGCCTCAGTCTGACATCTACATCACCAGTCCTGAGCTCAGTCCCCTCCCATACCCTAAACCCAATATCGACCATCTCGCCATACTCCTTCATCACATCCATGACCAGCCTCCTCGCCTCCTCCTTTTTCACCGTCAGCAAGTCCGCCACCACCAGATGAACCACTCGGGGATCCCAATGCATACACCTCGCCATCGGCACCGAAATCCCTCCAATCACCACCCCCTTCTCCACTGCCTCCAGTAGCAAACCCTCCTCTTCAAACCCCACCTCGACTGCCTCCAGCTTCTTTAAAAACTTAACTGAGGCTGCTCCTTTCACCTCACTAGCCAGCAGCCCCAGCACCATCTTTGCCGTCACTGCCAAGCCACAGAAGCACAGTGTGATGGCGAATTCTGATTAAGACTTTTTGAGTAACAGGGCCACCACCAGACCTGTCACCCCATCAGCCAGGTCTCCGGGTCTCGCGCCGCTCCCCTGACCAGGTCCCTCATCAGCCATCACATCTGGATTTTTTTCCAGATTGCCCGTCACACTGCCATCAACAGTCACCACCTCAGCCACTACACCTCCAGCCCCACTACACTGACCCCCCAGTGGAGGGGCCTCCTTACCACCCGAGGTAGCAGCCGCCTTCCCCAGCTCCAGCCAGCCATCCAGTCCAGTCGCCTGCTTCTCTATCCTGACCTTATCTGCAAAGGTCATCCTCTCTCCCCCATGTGGCCTTGCACCTCCTCTGCCACTCTCTCCGGCCCCACATCCCCTTATTGAAGCACTCAGCATGCCAAGACCAGCACCTTGACCCCCCCCCACATGTTGCCAGTCAAAGGCACTGGGGCCCCCCTGCCCAGTATGCTCACCAGAATGTGCGTTGCTTACCACCTTGATAGCACCAATACTTGAAGACATTGTTGAAAAGTATTGCCTGAGTCTTGTGTCACCCAAATGGTACTGGTGAAAGATGCCCGAGTGTGTAGATCTTTCTTCTCTAAATAGTAATTCTTAAGAGATAAAATAGATACTTTATAATTATATATTCTAAAGAGTGGATAATATTATTAATAGATAGTGATCTCAGTTTTTATAATTATTACAAATCTTAGTAATAATATTCTTGAGAGATTTATCAGTTTTTTCTGTCTATCTATTTCTTTAATATAATCTAAATATACTAAATTTTATACTTCATACAAAGAACCTTAAAGAGTTGATTTATAAATTTCATTTCTCTATCTATTATTACTTACTTCAATATCTTAAATTAATAGATAATTAACTAAACATTGGTCTCTTTGAGAGATCCTACTTTTATAGAGTTTTATAATAATAATTATATATTAGTTATTAGTCAATATCATAAGTAAAGGTCTAATTATATGTATCTATTATAATATAGAAAAATAGAGTTAGTTTAATATTTGCTAATTCTGAGATCTAATTTTGTTGATCCTACTTTTGTTTTTAATATTTATTAGAGATCTTGACAAATTATCTAATATCTTTTTCTATTTTTAACCTTTATATAGTTTTTTTTAGATTTTATCATAGATATTTATTTCTCTTAGATAGCTAAGTTTATATATTAACTTTATTACTTATTTCTTTTTATACTTAGATATAACTAATAGTTTTTTTTTTTTTTTTTTTTTTTTTTTTTTTTTTTTTTTTTTTTTTTTTTTTTTATATTTTTTTTTTTTTTTTTTTTTTTTTTTTTTTAAGTTCTATTGATAATTATTTAAGTTTATTTCTCTAAGTATTGAAATATCTATTGTATCTTAGTTAGAGTATGGAGTAGAGAGAAGAGAGAAATATTGTTTATTATTTTAAATAATATATATTTATATATCAAGTAATATAACTCAAAGATAATATAGTTGTATATAAGCTATATTATTAAGATATTAAAATAATAGGAATTTTAACACTTCTACTCAATAAGATAATATATAAGAATACAATAAGCAAGAATATACATAATAGAACCAAGTAATAATTATAAAATAACTATCTATCTATACTTAAAACATAAGAAACTATAGAGAAAATAAAGAATATAGATAAGTTCTAATAATAGAAAAAAAAAAATAAAAAAAAATAAAAAAAAAAAAAAAAAAAAAAAAAAAAAAAAAAAAAAAAAAAATATAAAAAAAAAAAAACAAAAAAAAAAAAAAAAAAAAAAAAAAAAAGAAAGAAAAAAAAAAAAACTAGTAAATAACAATAATATAATACTTAAAGAGAGAGATATATTATATTGTTTTTCTATTTTTTTATTATTATAAAATATCTCATAATTACTCATTATCTATTACTGGTATATAGTTCTATTACTAGTATATAGTTTACCATAAGACTTATTTCTTTAGTATATTGCTAAAATTTAGGCCCTAAAAGGACTTTGGTAAGTAAATCTGCAATTATATGCTCTATAGAGATATATTCTAAGTATATTGTTCTGTTTTCTATATATTTTCTTATATAATAATATTATATATTAATATATTTAGTTCTACTATAATAAATAGAGTCCTTTGCCATAGTAATTATAGACTGATTATCTTGATAGATAAGTATAGAGTATTATTTCTGATCAAATCTAAGTTTTTTTAATAGCTAATATAGCTAAATAACTTTCTTTATTACTGTAGATAGTACTTAATACTCTACTTACATAGATAATATTACTACTGAACTCTACTTATATATTTACCATAAAATAACTCCTTTATTATTTAACTGAAAGAAGTATCTAATTATAGATTGATGATTATCTAAGTCTCTAGCTTAATCAGTATCACATATACTAGATAGTTATATACTATTTTTATTATTATTATTATTACTATTTCTCTCACTCAATCTACTAAAGATGAGCATATAATATATAATTTCTTTAATATATCTGAAAATTCTCTAAACAGCACTCTAATATAAATTGTTATAGTATAATGAGTACTGTACTACCTTATTTATAGTATATAAAATATTAGATCTCATTCCTAGTATGAGATATGAGAGAACCAACTACTTGTTGATAGAGAATATTGATATAGTTTTTCTTTAGTATAGTATTGGACTTTCTTAACTTTACTGAAGATTTTATAAGAGTATTTACTGGCTTATATTCACTTATATTAAATTATTTAAGGATGATATAGATGTAAGTTAACTATGAGTCTGTTATATATAATAGATATTATCAAAAAGAAGAATATATTATCTATATTAGTCATTTTGAATTCCTTATGCAGGACTTCTTTAACTCTATTGGTTTATTTTTCATTATAATAATAATGATATCATCTATCTATATATACTCATAAATACTACTTCATCAGTATAGTATTGAATATATATATAGTTATCTACTTTATAGTATATAAAGCTATTGTCAAGAAGATATTTATTAATTTTTCTATACTATAAATGAGCTACTTGCTTGATATCATATAATCTTTTATATATTTTATATATGAGATTATTGTTCTGCTCATATCTTTGTAGTTGGTAAATATATAGCTCTATATCTATATTATTATTGAGAAAAGCTATCTTTATATCTATCTAATAGATTTCCAGATTGTATATAGTACTAATTATAGGAAGTATTCTCAAAAAAGTAAGCTTAAATACTAATGAAAATGTCTCATTATAATCAATACTATAATTTTGTAAATAACTCTTAGTAACAAAATAAGCTTTATACTGTTCTATACTTCTATTATTTTTATACTTAATTTTATAAACTCAATGTGATTCTATTACTTGTTGATTGATCAGAAGAGATATCAGATCTTATATATCATTCTCAATAAGTAAATTATACTATTTATCTATGACTTACTTCTATTTTTTATTATTAGAGAAAGTTATTACTTTGTTGTATATATTTTGTTCACTAGAAATTACAATAAATGTATATTTATATATCTCAGTATAGCTTGCATAGTCTTTATATTGAGACATCTTTGATATATCTTAATAACTCTCTAAATTGGAACAAGTCTTATTTCTAGACTTACACTTTGACTTTTCCTTACCCTTGATAGACCTTTCATCATTATTGTTATCAGTCTCACTATTCTTAATCTCTATTATCCTTAGCTTAGATAACTCTGACTCAGATATATATAATAGTTGAAAATAATTTTACTTTATCTGAAAGATTGGTACTGGATATTATACTTACTGAGATATAGATATTGAAGTAGAGATTCTAATAGATATATATATAAGGTTCCTGATTTTCTTTTTTATTAAACTGTATATTATATAAAATTACTATATAATATTTATATAGATTTCAGAGTCAATATATCTTACTAGAATACCTAAGAAATATATACTTGCTGGCTTTTGGCTTAAACTTATGCTGATTAGTATTGCTCTTATCAAGAATATATATATATATTATATCCAAATATATATAGATATGATATATCTAGCTTCATTTTACTCTATAACTTTTTAGAGATTATTTCTAGATTACTTATTATTATTGTCAGATTTCTTACTTAATGCTTGAAATATGTATTAGTTGTATATATATACTACTATATTGATGGCCTCACCCCAATAAGAATATGTATAATAGTCTGGCCACATTAATCATCATATATATTATTTCTATAGCTATATAGTTAAATTACTTAGCTATACTATTCTGTTATAGTATATATAGTACTATTGTCTGATGATATATATTATATTTCCTCAGGTACTACTTGAATGTACTGTTGACATATTCATATTCATTATCTGAATATATAGTATATATTCTATATTCTATTTTATTCTCTATAATTACTTTAAACTCTTTAAATTTCTCTAAGGCTTTACTCTTTACTAATGAGAAATATATTCCTTTGACTGTAAATAAGATTGTCTTTTAAAATCATTTAGCAGACAAATTAAGGTTTGAAAAAAATTATTTTTTGAAACAGTGTTTTTCTGTTAAAAATATATTTTTTTTTTATAAAATTTTTGGTAAATTATTTTTTAAAAGCTATTATAATTTTAAAAGTTATAAACTTTTAAAATCTTACCTCTAAATATAGGTATAAAATAGTTAAAGAAATATATATATCTTATATATTATAACAGTAATCTCAGAATAGTGATATCATTATAGGAAATAGCCTTTTCTTATAAGCTACTAGATTAAAGCACAAGAAGATTATATGGCATAACTTACCTAAGCTACAAGATGAGTAATAATAATAAATCATAAGTTATAATGACTACAAGATAGATATCTCAAGGAATATAAAAGAAGGACTAAGAAACTACAATAGTAGCAACTCAAACAAGACTTATAAAATCCTGAAATAGTTCAAAAGATTTACTATAAACAAAATGTCTGCTGCTTACCAAACTGCAAGGTCCAGGAACTACTAAGAATTCTCAGTCTAAGAAAGAATATTCCAAAACATCAAAAGAGCCATAAGGATCTATACCAAAAGGATTCCTAGCCTCAATCTGGGTACTGGTGACCCTTACCACTTTATCCTCTACTACTATGAAATGGAGACAAGGATCACTACTGCTACTAAATATCTCTGAATATGACAGAAATACAAAATAAGAAACCTCCTCTACTGGAAATTCCCTCAGACCAGTCTTCAAGAGATATAAGATACCACTTCTATAAATATATACAAATTGAGAGTAGCCAAAAAGTTCCATCAGGTCAGGCATGTATCTTGGTTAATCCTCAACTTGGAGTATACCAGAGTCTCAGACTTTAAGGAATTGTCAGCCCACTATCGATATACTAGAGATTATAGTGACTACAGAAGTTCAATCTACTATTACTCTTAAAAGTGACAAAATAGAAGAGTTCTGGAATCCCATCCTTAAGGACAACCCAGATCAATTTCTGTAAGAATTAATCTCAGTATTCCAAATAGTATCTCTTGATGTATCTAAAGTCTCTTGGGACTACTTCTTGGAGATGAGCTAGAGCTGGCTCATTATCTTTAAACAACTTGTTAACTTGTTTGACAATTGTGATCTGAGTATGAGAGAGTTGGCACTCTCTGATTTAGTTTTCTTTTTCCATCTCTAGCTGTGAGTTTAGTAGCTATCCCAACTTGAAGTATTCTTAAAACTCAGTCTAGTTTTAGTAGACCTTAAAATATGAGATTTATGATAAGTATATCTAGATTATACTCTGGATACTGTCAAAGGATTCTTCTATAATTAGTGGTTCAGTAGTACACTATTATCTTTCTATAACTCATTATATAGTACTAGTGATCTTGAGAGCTGTAGCAGTACTTTATTGATTAGCCATGATATTTCTTAAGCTAGTTTTGATAAATAATAATAGGAATGATTACACCTGAGAGTTTTTGTAGCCAAAAGATAGTTCCTTTTATATCTTGCACTAAGTAAGATTCTTCTCATTTAGGCTCCAGCTTTTATAACTATGAAGCTTCTATCATATTCTGATATATCAGAACTTTGTCTCCTATCTTAATAATCTTCAGAGGCTTGTGAATCTTTTTCTTATTGTTCTGTTATAGTGCTTATATCTTGGTTATATAATCCTTGACCTTTTTCCTAATTTGATGTAGTCTCTTTATCTTTGTATCTATGTGTTTCTATATAGTATCTCTATTAGATAATAGAGCTCCTTAAGAACTTTCTTCTCTAAACAGCATCTCTTAAGAGGTAAAATAGGTACTTTATGATTGGATATCCCAAAGAGCAGATAATGCTATTGGCAGATAGTAATAACAGTTTTCCTAGTTATTGTAGATCTTAATGATGATATTTTTGAGAGTCTTGTTGGTTCTTTCTTCTTGTTCATTTCTCTGAAGGTGATAAGCTGTAGTCCAAATATACTAGATCTTATACTTATTATAGAGAACCTCAAAGAACTAGTTCATAAATTCTGTTCCTCTGTCTGTAGTTACTTATAATGAGATCTTAAATCAGCAGATAATTTCTTTGTAGAAGAAATTAGCAATTGACTGTATATTGGCTTCTTTGAGAGATCCTGCCTCTATTTATTTTGTGAAAAGGTCTATGATAACAATAATATATCAGTTACCAGTCAAGGTCAAGAGTAGAGGGCCAATTATATCTATTACAATATATGTAAAGAGTACTAATTCTATATATACTGATCTGGGGTTTTGATTTCATTGGTCTTGTTTCTGTTTTTGATATTTGTTATAGGTCTTGACAAATCATCTGATATCTTCCTCTATTCCTGGCCACTATATTGTTCTTCTTACTTTATCATATGTATTTGTTCCTCTTAGATGACTGAGTTTATATACTAATTTTATTGCTTGCTCCTTCTTGTGTTTAGATATAACTAGTAACTTTCCTTTAGTATTTCTTTATCAGTCTCAAATTGCTTCTATATTCTATTGATAATTATTTGTATCCATTCTTCCAGATATTGGGATATCTTTTACAATCTCAGATAGGTGATAATTCTATAGTAGAGTTCCTTATTCATGGTTGATTTGCTAGTTGGAGATCCTTCAGAATATCTATGAGAGAGTATCTATATTAGCATTGGTTCTTCTAGAGTAGTACACAATAGTTATATTATAGGCTTGCAATTTCATGATCTATCTGACATAGATTCCTTTAGATTGTTCAATAATCAGTAGCTAGGTGAGGGCTGAATAATCTGTCTGGATGGTAAAGTATCTTCTGATAAGATAGTAGTGAAACTTTTCTATAGTCTAGATAACTGTAAGACATTACAATTTATAGAATTTATATTCCTTTTCTGCTTCTTGAGTTCCTTAGCTTAGATATATGATGACATACTCTACTTTGTCTTTCTTCTGAGCCAGAATGCTCCTAGTTCTTGTGTACTTGCATCTGTCTACAGAATGAATTTCTGAATCCAATCAGATCTTCTGAGAATAGATGCTTAAGTCAGTCTAATCTTGAGCTCATCAAATGCTTTCTATTGCCTACTAGTCTATTGGAACTTAATATCTTTCTTATTGAGTTTGTAAATTAGGTCAGCAATATTGGAGAATTCTCTAATAAATCTGTAGTAGTATGAGGTGAGTCTCATGAAGACTTGGGCTTCAGTGACAGTGGTGGGCCTTGGGTATGCTGCTACTGCTTGAATATTGAGCAGGTCTATATGTGTTCCACCTTGGTTAATGATGTGATCAAGGTAGGAGATCTCAATTTCTGTAAATTTGCACTTCTTGAGTTTGATATATAGACCATACTTCCTTAGCCTTTTTATTATCTGCTGGATGTACTGCAGATATTCTTCAGCTGTCTTGCTGTAGATAATAACATTATCTATATAAACTATCATCCATCTTCTCATATCATAGTGGAAGATTTTATTCATCATTCACTAAAAGCTTGCTGGTGTATTATATATTCCAAATGATATTTACAGATAGACATAGGTTCTATCTAGGGTGATGAAGGCTGATTTTTTACTTGCTGCTTCAGTGAGACCAATCTGATAGAATCCTGAGTATAAATCTAAGATACTGTAATACTGTGCTTTATCTCCCAGAATTATAAGGATATTACTAATAAGGAATAGTGGTTGATAATCTTTCTTTGTAGCCAGATTGAGCTTCCTATAATTAGTGCAGAGTCTTGAAGTAAATTCTTCTGATTTGCTTTCTTTTTTTAGAACTAATATAACTGGTGAAGCCCAAGGGCTACTGGTTTCTTTGATGATATTAGCTTCTTCTATCTGCTTGATTTCTTCTCTGAGTCATTCATAATAGGCTGACAGAATTGGTCTTGCTTTTTGATAGATTGATTTGATATCTCCCATATCTATATTATGATAGTAGTGTGGAGTCTTTCTCTTGATATTCTTGAAGTCTGTGACCAGAATATCTTTGAATTTATAGAGTATTTACTTAAGTTCCTCCTTAAGTGGGAATTCATTTCCAATAGTATAGCTATACTTATTTGTAGTTTCCTCTTTCTTGTGATCTAATTTAGTAATCTTGATACTGGTAAATACTCCTCTCTCAGTAGATCCAAATCCTTTTCTTTTTCTTTTTATTTCCTCCAACTTCTTGACTTCTATAATCTTTGGCTAAAGAACTAGAAAGATTAATATTTATACTAGTTAGTTCTTCTTTTTGATTGAAAACAGAATTATAGAATTGTAGTTCCTAGCAATGAGTAGTATTTCTCTAATATAGTCTGAATCAATGACTTCTCCTTTGATTGTAATCTTACTCTTGGCCAGACTGCTTCTTGTCTTGAGGATTCTGATATAGTCCTTTGGAATAGTCATTTCCAGACTAGTTGCAAGGAGTAGTTATCTGGGACTCCAGTACAGTTTTCTCTACTGTGGTGGTATCTATTCCAACTGTATTCTCTGACTTATATTCTGATAGAACTATATCAGAGTGGATTTTCCAAATCTTGACCTTGATTTCTTCTTCATCATTACTGTCCTCTAGGAGAGCTAGTGGTTTATCATCCTCTTTCTCTTTCTTTTCTTATCTTGCCTATTTCTCAAGAGCCTTCTGTCTTCTTTTATAGTAGATTTTCTTAATTCCACTGATATACTAATAGCAATTATCAATATAATTCATATAGTATATCTTGATTCCATAAGGGCAGACTCCTTGTAGTATATATCCTTTAATGATTCTTTTGCACTATTCTTCTTTACTAATCTATCTGACTTTCTTCTTCTTTTTTTGAGTAGTTACCATATAGGCTTCTTCTTGCTTGCTTTCTTCTTTCTTCATCTCAGGCAGTACTCCTTTATTGATATTAATGAAAATTCACATCTTCTGACCTCAGTAGATAATCTGCATCTTCTGAGTATTGAGGTTAATTATTGCTCTGACTTTATGAAGCCACTGGTTGCTAATGAGAATGTCATAATTAGTAGTATTAGTTATAATTACATCTACTGGAATGGTTTCTCCTTTAAACTTAATAGAAATATCTCAGATCTTTTCCATAGATATGACTCTTATACTATCTACTGTAACAAATACTAACTTGATTACTTCTTCAACCTCCCAGCCTAGGCAGTCTACTGCTTTCTTGCTAAGGAGGCATTCACCTACTCTAGTATCAATGATGGCCTTGAAGATTCTATCTTCAATTTGACAGGTTATATAGGCAGAGATCTTGCAATTGTTTTTACTTTTTTCTCCAGAGTTTTCTTAAATATTATTGGTCTCAGTTATCTTCCAACCTTGCTCTTAGTTGTCTTGGCAAGTCCATATCTCATTTGCTATCTGAATATAAGTATTTCTGCCAGCTGACCAAAAGTTGTATTGACCTTTTATTGGCTGAGATCTTTGAAGATATCATACTTGAAGGTCTTAGTTTTGCAAAGCTTCTTCTTCTTTTCTCCTTCACTAGCTGGAGTAGTTTCTTAAATGATATCTTGAACAGTCTGTTTTAGTTCTATATTTTAATCCATTTCTTTAGCTTGGCTTTCTGTAGCAGTCTCTATCTATTTTTCCATAGGGTTCTTCTTGGGTCTCTCTAGTAGTCTCTTATAGAGTTGCTTACAAACATCCTTCTTAACAGTCTCAGTAGGATAGACTTCCCATTCTTCTTTATCTGATTCTTCAATCTCCTCAAAGATAATGGTATTGACCTGTTTCTTATTTCAAGTAGCATTGCTTGGCTGGGTCTTGTACTTAGTTTCACTTATATATTTATAAGAGTAGTGGCCTTCTTCTCTATAGATATAATAGATACCTCATTTCTTATCTAAGATAGCAGCAAACTTCTGAACTGGATAGTGGTCTCTTCTTCTAATTTTCTTTACTATATCTTCTAGATAGGTAGTCATTTCAGTAAACTTCTTAGCAAGTTCCTCTATAGAGTCACTGTTTCTCTATTGCTCTATAGCTTTTGACTAAGATGTATTTCAATTGATCACTATGGTAGAGATTACACTAGTTGTCTTGGGTGCTTCAATTCTGACTCCAGTGACTCTTTCTATTATATAGTCTTATAAATATCTGGCTATCAAGTATCACTGAGCATAGGTGACCTTTTGTACTAGATCTAGGACTACTAGTAATGAGTGAATGGCATAGCTATCTCTGAGTAAAATTTTTTTATAAAGATTACTTCAGCTACTTAATCTCAGATAGTATCAGTATAATTAGTAAGAATTATCTGATATTGGATTCTGGTATAGAATGTATTTAGATTCTTGTTTATTCCTTGACATATTGTATTGAGCTGATTCTTCAGGACTTACTTGATCTAATCTATATAGTAGATTAGAGCTAAGTCTTCTATGCTGCTAGTATAGTATTATTATCATTTCTTACATAGGTTATAGCTGTGAATGCTGCTCTTACTGATCCTTAAAGACTGAAGAGTATGAGAGCTATCTGCTGTCTTACTATCAGGATCTTTATAGTAGTATATGTACTGCTTGAAGTCATCAATAAATATAATAATTGATTTATCTGAAGTATATCTATGGAATACTGGTGATCTTATATCCATCTTATCTGAATATCTTAATTCAATTTATATAATTATTTAGATAATAGCAGTTATTCATTATTTAGCTTGAAAGTGAGGGATTCATCTTAAATCACCAGTTAATAGGCACTAAGTTGTAATATAGCAGATGTATAACTGTTGTCACATAGTGGTCGCTGAGTCCTTCAAATATGCCAGATTCTCTTCAAGATGTATCTCTTAGACTAACTTAAGTTTGTTATAAGCAAGTTCTTATTGAAGTGTCTTCCCAAGGTCTTATAGTCCTCAAACTTCTTATCTTTAACTATCTTGTTATCTCTTAGATTGTTTGTAAGAAAGTATATATAAGTGAAACCAGAACTGACTTTATTTCAAAGGAAATAAGAGGGGTATTTATACAAAATATAATTCAATGGTTGCTAAGATATAAAGCTAAATATAAATTCCAATAACTAAAATAAAATATTAGAACAGGAAAACTGTCAAGTTCCAGGGTTAGCACTGATGGTTGTATAGGTTCAGGATGCTGATATAATTCAGTGTCACATCAGAATACTGGTGCTGGCATTATTCAGTGTTATATCAAAATACCAGTGCTGGCATTATTCAGTATAACAAAGAACTTAGAGCAGAAAGTTCAGGACTATGGGAGCTTCATCCTCATCATCAGAGGTCAGGATATCTTCGAAGGAGATGAGGTCTGTGAATTCATCATATAGGTTGCACATTTTGTATACTTTGTGTGCTTCATCATATATTTCGCATATGTTGAAGTTGCATGAGATGATGTCATTGCTGATGACATCATCACATTTGACAGCAGGGAAATTGGGAATAAGGAGATCTGGAGCTCTCTAGTCTATGAGGTTCTCTTCTACAAAATAGGGGACAAATGTGGGGTCTTGGAGAGGTCTAATCTGGATGCTTGGGCCTTGGAATACTGAGATCAATCCTTGCAGAAATTGGTCTGGGTTGTCCTGGAGGATGGGGTACTAGAAGTCTTCTACTTCATCACTATTGAGGTTGATAGTGGACTGGGCTTCTATAGTCACCCTGGCTTCTAGTACATTGATATGACAGGATAACAGATCTCTGAAATCTGAGACTCTAATATACTCCAAGTTGGGGATCAACCATGATGCATGCCTAAAGATCTGATGGATCTTCTTAGCTGTCCTTATTTCGCATATATCTATGGAAGTGGCATCTTGTAGCTCTTGAGTGCTGGCCTGTGGGAACTCCTGGCAGAAGAGGTTTTCTATTTCATACTTCTGCCACATTTAGAGGCATTTGGTGGTAATAGTGATCCTTGTTTCCATTTCATAGCAGTAGAGGATATAATGATAAGGGTCACTAGTACCCAGGTTGGCACTAGGAGTCCTTCTTGAGCAGGTCCTTATAGCTCTTCTGATGTCTTAGAACATCCTTTCTTCCACTGAGGTGTCTTGGTGGTTCCTTGACCTTGAGGTTTGGTGGGCAGTAGGTATTTCATTTGTAGTAAGTCTTTGAGCTATTTTGGGATTGATGGGTCTTATTAGTTGCTGCTACTATGGTTCCTTGATCCTTCTTTTATATTCCTCAAGATACTCATACTGTGGTCACAATGACTTACAGTTGGTCATCATTGCTCATCTTGTATGTCATATGATCTCCTTATGCTCTGATCTGATGGCTTGTGAGAAAAGGCTATCTCCTGTGCTGATGTCATCATTCTGAGGTCACCATTACATCTTCCTCCTGAATAAGGATCTTCTTGAGCATCCTTATTCATTGGTCCAGTCCTGAAAAATTTGCTAATCCCATAACCTCTGGCAAAGGGTTGAAAAGTGGTGTTTATGGGCTGGTGTCTTCTCTTTGTATTTTGATATGATAGTGAAGGGTTGCTCCCTTCATATAGAGCAAGGACCTGATTCTGATCTTGACTAATCAGTTGATGGTTCAAACTCCTCTGACTTCGAAAGTCTTATAGATGAGTAGTTGCCAGTGCTGTATCCCTTAGAGAATGGTCTAGACAGATAGCCTGCTGGTCATGGGATATGCTATTATGATTCATGGACTAGAACCTCACAGATGGTCATCACATTTTGCTTCTCTTGTATAGGTTCATGGTACTTCTTGAGTTTATTCCTATATATCATAGTAGGCAGTATAGTTCCTGAGATTTTTCTAAGCCAGAAGGTAGTTTCCTTGGTATCTTATATATAGAAGGGTCCTTCCCATTTGGGCTTCAGTTTTTATGACCATGAGGCTTCTACTATATTTCAATACAATAGAACCTTTTCTCTGATTTAGATGAGTTCTAGGGCCTTGTGATTCTTTTTTACATTCTTCCTTATCAGTGCTTATGACTTGGTGATGTAATCTTCAGCCTTCTTCCTGATTTGGTATAGTCTCCAGATTTCTGCATCAACCCATCTCCAAGTTAGGTCTAGATTTGTGACTCAGGTTCCATCAGAATCTTCTTCTCTGAAGAGCAGTTCCCTTGGAGTAAAGTGTGTGCTCTGTGACCATATATCTTGTAGGACAGAGAGGGTGGTCGGGAGATAGTTATCCCAATTCTCATATATCTCTGAGATCTTCATCAGGATGTTCTTGAGGGTTTTGTTGGTTCTCTCTATCTGTCCATTTCCTTGAGGGTAGTACACAGTGGTCTTGATGTGCTGGATCTTGTATTTCTGATACATTATCTCATGGAATCCATTGACAAATTCTGTACTGCAGTCTGTTATGATTTGCTTTGGTGTCTTGTAGTGGCAGATGATTTCTCAGTACAGGAAGTTGGCTATAGAAAGGACATTGGCTTCTTGTAATACTCCTGCCTCTATCTATTTGGTGAAGAGGTCCACAATAACTATAATATAGCTGTTTCCTAATAGTATTATTAGTAGTGGCCTAATAATATCCATTGTGATGTAGTGGAAGAGGATAGGCTCAATTCTTGATGACCTAGGTACCTGGTCTTGCTGATCTTGTTTCTGTTTTTGGTACTTATCACACTCTTTGACAAATTGGCACAGGTCTTCTTCCATCTTGGGCCACTATATGGTTCTTCTTACCTTGTCATATATGTTGGTTCCTCCTAAGTGTCCTTGCTTATGTACTTCCTTCATTACTTAATACTTCTTGTGTTCAGATATTACTAGCTTTCCTCCTTTTCTGAGTATAGTGTTATCTAGTTCAAACTGTTTCCAAGTCTAGTTGATGATGGTGATTGTCCAGGGTTCAAGGTGGTTGGGCATCTTCTGCTGCCCAAGATAGCTGATTAATCCATAGTATAGCTCCTTATTCATATTGAATAGTCTTGATGGGGGTGTTTTGGGATGTCCTTGAGAGTGTATCAGCATTGGTATTGGTTCTTTCTGAGTAGTGCTTGATAGTACAGTCATACTCTTGTAGCCTGTAGATCTATCTGGTATATATTCCTTTGGAGTTCAGAGTGTGGAATAGTCAGGCAAGAGCAGAGTGGTCTGTTTGAATAGTGAAGTATTTCCTGGCTAGATAGTAGTGGAACTTGTCTACTGCCCAAACTACTGCTAAGCATTCAAGCTTGCATGACTCATAGTTCTGTTCTGCTCCATGGATACCTCGGCTTGCATAGGAGATGATATATTCTTGTCCATCTTTCTTCTGAACTAGGACTGCTCCAAGTCCTATAGCACTTGCATCTGTCTGCAGGATGAATTCTAGGTTTCAATCTGGTCTTCTGAGGATAGGTACTTGGGTCAACCCGGTCTTGAGTTCATTGAAGATTTCTTGGCACTCCTTGGTCCATTCAAATTTGGTCTCCTTCTTCAGTAGCTCATAGATAGGTGCTGCAATGTTGAAGTATCCTTTGATGAACCTTCTGTAGTAGTTGGCCAGTCCAAAGAAGGCATGAACTTCTGTAGTTGTTCTGGGTCTTGGGTAGGCTGCAACAGCCTCAATCTTCATAGGGTCTGTGTGGATTCTGGTCTGGTTGATGAGGTGTCCTAGATAGGCAATTTCTTGAGCTGCAAACTTACATTTCTTGGGCTTGATGTAGAGGCCATGCTCCTTGAGCTTCTTGAGGGCTAGCTGTATATGATTGACATATTTCTGTACTATATTACTGAAGATGATTACATCATCAATATAGACAAAGAGCCATTTTCCAATCTTGTTATTGAAGACTCTGTTCATTATTTGCTGGAAACTTGCTGGGGCATTGCACATTCCAAATGGCATTCGCAGGTAGATATAGGTGGTATCAGGTATGATGAAGGCTGATTTCTCACTGACATCTTGAGTGAGACCAATCTGATGGAAGCCTGAGAACAGATCCAAGGTGGTGTAGTATTTGGCTTCGCTTCTAAGAGTGGTAAGGATCTCTTGAATATTTGGCAAGGGCTATCTATCCTTCTTAGTGATGGTATTGAGCTTCCTATAGTCAATGTAGAGTCTTAGTGCAAACTCTCCAGGCTTGCTTCCTTTCTTCAGGGCAAGGACAATGGGTGAAGCCCAGAGACTAATAGCTTGCTTGATGATTCCGGCTTCTTCCATTTCCTTGAGTTCTGCTCACAGCCATTCTCTGTAGGCAGGTGGTATAGGTCTGGCTTTCTGGTAGATGGGCTTGGTATCACTAGTATCAACTTCATGATAGTACTTGGGTTCTTGATTGTGGATATCTCTGAAGTCTGTAGCAAGTATTCCTTCATTCTGGTACAGGATCTTGAGAAGTTGTTCTTCCAGGGAAAAGTTTTCTCCAATAGTGTATGTGTGCTTGTTCTGGTCCTTGTCTTTCTTTTGCTCAAGTTCGGTAATCTTGGTGGTGACATAGGCTCCTCTTCCAGTAGATCCAAAGCCTTGTTCTCCTCTCTTGGTCTTGATGAGTTTGATGGCTTCAATGATCTTGGGTTTTTTGATTTCGTGGATCAGCATCTGGCCAATCCTGTCATACTTCTTGACTTCAAAGGAGGTGGTATGATTGTGATTTCTGATTATGAGAAAGATCTTGCCAGTGTAATCAGAGTCAATTACTCCTTCTTCAACTGAGATTTCACTTTTGGCTAGACTACTCCTGGTCTTGATAATTCCAGCATGGTTCTCTAGCAGCTTGACTCCAATTCTCATGCCAAGTAGGGTAGTGGTCTGTGGTTCGAGGATAGCATCTTAAATGCTGGCAAGATCCATTCCTATGGCTTCTTCAGTCTTATATTCTAGGATCTTGGCTTCGGAGTGAAACTTCTTGATCTTGAGAGTGATGTCTGATTCTTGTTCCTCCTTATTGTCACTGTTAGCTTGAAGCTCTGGGGGCTGGTCATCTTCTTCAGCTTTCTTTTTTGCTTCAGCAGCTTCTTACTCATATTTCTGTTGACAGATTTTCCTGACTTCACTGATACAAGACCAGCAGTCATTCAAGTGTTCAGAGCAGTATATCCTAGTACTGTGGGGGCATCTTTCTTGAGGGGCATAGCTATTGATGATCTTGTTGTACCACTGCTCATCTGTGAGCTTGGGTGTCTTGTTCTTGTTCTTGTTCACCAAGTGCATAAAGACCTCTGTGTCCTCTTCATCTCCTTCCTCCATGTTTGGTAGAACTCCTTTGTGGACATTGATAGAGACTTATACCTTTCTTCCTCTATAGTTGATCTGCATCTTCTGGGCATTGAGGTCAATGATGGCCCTGGTCTTGTGAAGCCATTGGTTGCCAATGAGGATGTCATAGTTGGTGGTACTTGTAATAATTACATCTACTGGGATGGTAGCTCCTCCTATCTTGATGGGGACTTCTCAGATTTTGCCAAGGGGAGTAGCTCATGTACCATCTGCTGTGATATAGACTATCTTGGTGGACTCTTCAACATCCCAACCTAGGCAGTCAATTGTCTTCTTGCTCATGAGGTATCCTCCAGCACCAGTATCAATGATGGCATCAAAGATACAGTCTTTAATTTGATAAGAGGTATAGGCTGATGTCTTGTGCTGGTCTTCAGATTCTTTACCTGAGTTCTCAGATTCTTTCTGTGCATTGTAAGTTTCTACAATCTTGTACTCTTGATTCTTGGCAGTAGTTGCAAGTCTTACTCTCAACTGCTGTCTGAAGGCAGGGACTTCTGCTAGCTGTCCAAAGGTGGCATTGACCTTCTGCTTCTTAAGGTCCTTGTAGATATCATACTGATGGATCTTGGTCTTGTGCAGCTTCTGTTCCTTCTTGTTTTTGCTTTTTCCTGAGACTGGAGTAGTGCCTTCGATGATTTGGTGGGCAGCTTTATCTAACTCTATGTCTTGATCAATCTCCTCAGGTTGAGTCTTACTTTGAATAATAACAGCTGGGGTCTTCTTTGGTCTTCCAACTGGCTTACTGCTGCTCTTCTTGTCATAGAGCTTGGACCAGGTTCTGGTACCTTCAGTAGCAGGGTAGAATTCGAGCTCCTCATACTATTCTTCATCATCAGTGTCACCAATCTTCTTGATGACTACTGCATTGATTTGTTCTCTGGTTCTGCTAGCATTGCTCAGTTGGGCTTTGCATCTTGTTTCAGTCATGCAATTCTTTGCATAGTGGTCTTCTTCTCTACATCTGAAGCATATAATATTGTGTTCTTCTGTAGTGGCTGCAAATCTTTGCACTGGTCTCCTGTTGGTGCTTCAGACTTCTCTAACAACATCACTAAGATGTGCAGTCATCTCAGTGAACTGCTTGGTGAGTTCTTCTACTGGGTCAGCTTTGGCTGTCTTGGGGGTAGGTGGGGTTGGTTGTCTGTTTACAACTATAGCAGGTATGATACTAGTTGGTTTTGATGGCTCTATCTTGATGCCAGTTATTTTCTCTATTGAGTGTTTGGCAGGGTGTCTGGTAATCCAATATCTCTGTACAAAGACCACTTTCTGATCAAGGGTCAGTACAGCTGGGGTAGACTAGATTGCTAGGGAAATTTCAGAGTGAACTCCTTTGAGGAAGATTGAATCCACTATTTGTTCCTTGAGGCAGTCATCATAGCCAGCCAAGACAATCTGATAGCAGATTTGGGTATAGAATGAGTTGAGATCTTTACTAAGTCCCTGGCAGATAGTATTGAGTTGATCCTTGAGAGCTTACTTGATCTCTTCAGTATAATATGTTGTTCTGAGGAAGGCCTTTATGTTGGCAAGTTTGGCTGCACCAGTATCAGCAATGGTGGCTATATTGAACTTGTCTCTGGCAGGTCCTCTGAGACTGACTGGTAGAAGGGCTAATTGTGCATCCACACCAAGGGCTCGTACAGTGGCAAATTGTTCAAAGTCTTCAATAAAGGTCAGGATTGACTCTTCAGTAGTATATCCATAGAATGTGGGGGGGCACATTTCCATCTTATCTTGAATTCTTGTAGGGGTGACTCTTATAGTCAGGGTAGTTATTGTGGGGGTTGTTTGTTTTTCAGCTTGAAAGTGAGGGATTCGTCTTAAATTACTAGCCAATGGGTACCAAGTTGTCACATAGTAGTCACTGAGTCCTTCAAATATACCAGATTCTCTTCAAGATATATCTTTTAGACTAACTCAAGTTTGTTATAAGTAAGTTCTTATTAGAGTGCCTTTCCAAGATCTTATAGTCCTCAAACTTCTTATCTTTAACTGTCTTGTTATCTCTTAGATTGCTTGCAAGGAAGTGTATGTAAGTGAAATCAGAACTGACTTTATTTCAGAGAAAATAAGAGAGGTATTTATACAAAATATAATTCAATGGTTGCTAAGATATAAAGCTAAATATAAATTCCAATAACTAAAATAAAATGCCAGGACAGAAAAACTGCCAAGTTCCAGGGTTGGCACTGATGGTTGTATAGGTTCAGGATGCTGGTATAATTCAGTGTCATATCAGAATACCAGTGCTGGCATTATTCAGTATAACAAAGAACTTAGAGTAGAAAGTTCAGGACCATGAAGACTTCATCCTCGTCATCAGAGGTCAAAATATCTTCAAAGGAGATGAGATCCATGAATTTGTCATGTAGGTTGTATATTTCACATACTTCGCATGCTTTATCACATGTTTTGCATATGTCAAAGTCGCATGGGATGACATCATCACCAATGACATCATTATATTCGGCAGTGGGGAAATTGGGAACAAGGAGATCTGGAGCTCTCCAGTCTATGAAGTTCTCTTTCACAAAATAGAGAACAAATGTGGGGTCTTGGGGAGGTCTAACCTGGATGCTTGGGCCTTGGAATATTGAGATCAATCCTTACAGAAATTGGTCTGAGTTGTCCTGAAGAATGAGGTACCAGAAGTCTTCTACTTCATCACTATTGAGGGTAATAGTGAACTGGGCTTCTATAGCCACCCTGGCTTCTAGTACATTAATATAGCAGGATGACAGATCTCTGAAATCTGAGACTCTAACATACTCCAAGTTAGGGATCGACTATGGTGCATGCCTGAAGATCTGATGGATCTTCTTAGCTGTCCTTATTTCACATATATCCATGGGAGTGGCATCTTGTAGCTCTTGAGTACTGGCCTGTGGAAACTCCTGGCAGAGGAGATTTCCTATTTCGTACTCCTGCCACATTTGGAGGCATTTGGTGGTAATGGTGATCCTTGTTTCCATTTCATAGCAGTAGAGGATATAATAATAAGGGTCACCAGTACCCAGGTTGGCACTAGGAGTCCTTCTTGAGCAGGTCCTCATAGCTCTTCTGATGTCTTAGAACATCCTTTCTTCCACTGAGGTGCCTTAGTGGTTCCTTGACCTTAAGGTTTAGCAGGCAGCAGGCATTTTATTTGTAGTAAGTCTTTGAGCTATTTTGGGATTGGTGGGTCTTGTTGGTTGCTGCTACTGTAGTCCCTTGATCTTTCTTTTATATTTCTCAAGATACTCATACTGTGGTCACAATGACTCACAGTTGGTCATCATTACTCATCTCATATATCATATGATCTCCTTGTGCTCTGATCTGTTGGCTTATGAGGAAAGGCTGTCTCTTGTACTGATGTCATCATTCTGAGGTCACAGTTATACTGTATAAGTATGTCAGATTTCTGTATCTTAAAAACTTGATCTTCTTTGACTTCACAGAGTTCTCAGAATACAAGAGTGGATGAGTTCAAAGTATATCTACCTGTAGACTTACTAGTTCTCTTACTTTCTCTTTACTTTGAACTATTTCAATCTGAGGTTTATTCACTCTAGATACTGGAGATATTTATACAGGTTTGCTAGCTATAAGGTAGCTAAGTTATGATTATATTTCCTATGAATTATTCTTTAATATCTGCAAATACTTTAACATTTGTAAATACTTTAATATCTATGAATAATTTAACATCTATAAATACTTTAATATCTATAAATATTTTAATATCTGTAAATACTTTAATATCTATAAATACTTTAATATTTATTAAAGTTTCTATATATTAAATATAATTGCTATTTGTAAGACTATACTATATTTGAGAATCAGATTCAGATACTGCAATCAAATGTCTATTCTTCTGATTTATATTACTAATTCAGATCAACTATCATAGCATTGATGTTGAAAAATATATAAAATGAGGCCACCTATATAAGCTTTCTATTTACAATGAGATATGGGTTATTTGTCAATAAGATATAAATCATTTATCAGGTGATGATGGGCAAGACAGATAATAGTGAAATAACTTAAAGATAATGGCAAAGATGATAAGATTTAGATGATATTTATGTGAAAAAAACTCCAAGAAAAATACTCAAACTACCTCACATGAGTGGTTTGGTCAAATTCAGTAATTATTTGGTAGTATATGACATATGTACTATAGTATCTGATAGATATATTATCATAGAACCATTATCTTTGTTATTGTCTTTAAGTTATTTTGTTATTATTTGCCTTATCTATCATTATCTGATAAATAACTTATATCTTATTAACAAATGACCCATGCCTCATTGTGGACAGAAAGCTTATGTGGATAGTCTCATTTTATATATTTTTTATTATTAACACACTCTGCCTTTTATATATATTTTATAATTATTATACCAATCTCTATTTGTTATACAATCTATTGGTTTTTCTTACCAAACTTCAACTTACTGATGATATGGTTTCAGATGTCAGTAGACAACCTTTTCATCATTTAAAAGAAGTTAAAATAGTATAGAGAGATAGAGGATATCAAAATAAATATATGGAAAATTTTTTAAATATTTAGCTTTATTATAAAATAAATTATAGTATAAAGAACATCAAGATAACAGTGAGGGACAAAAATGGGCCAATGATTAATTTAACTTTAAATGATAATAACTATATAATTAATTAATCAAATATAGATAAATTTTATTTTCTAAAAGGTATATTTACTTTATTATTGGCTAAAATATCAATTTAATAATATTTATATTTAAATTATAATAAATTTATAAAGTAATAATTATATAACATTGGCCCATTTTTGTTCCTTACTGTATATTTCTAGGTTAGGTTAAAGATGGGTAATATAAATTTCTGAGTTGGGTTAAAGATAGGTTATATATAATTCTGGATCAGATTAAATATATATACAGATCAGCTCAAGTTGTGGAGCACTAAGTATATTAATCTAATTGATGATATTGTTGATATAATTTATATATTTATATATACTCTTTATTGCTCATATATACTTATTAGCTTTTCTTTGAGATATATATATAGTTACTATTACTTAAATATTAATAGTAATTCTTGAGCATCTTCTATACTTTATATACTATCATAGTATTCATTATAAGCCTTACTTACAAATCTCTAAGTAAGAATAGAATCTCTGTAAGCACTTTATTATCTGTTGTACTTATCTTAGCAAAGGAATGGACATGTTCAGCAGCACCAAATCTTACACAGTATATATGGTATTCGAGGCCATCTAGTGACCTTACTATGACAAAAGAGAACACAAATAAAAAATATGACTTTGGAGTTATGATGCGAGGGAAGCACGTGCTTCACCTGATCACTTTCTGTTGCGGGTGTATATGTTGGCACCTTTTTCTCCCAGTTTGATCGAGTGATCAGAGATCAAGTTCCATACTGCCACTTCTGCCGTTGTGGGAAAGCGCTGCCATTAAGATGATCGCTTGGTTGTGCATGTTTTTACGTGATGTGGGTAGTATGCTGTAAGGTTTTTGACACCTTTTCTCCCAGCAGCTTCGGCATCCTCGATCCGTCGATCAGGGACCTTGATTTCATGCAGCCCGATCCTGCTGTTGTGCCATTGGAATAATCAGCTGGTCGTCCAAAACGTTGTAACTCAGCATTACATGTTCTCCTACTGCTAGGTATACAGTTCAGTCAAAGATATAATTTATTATTCTGTCTTTGAGTTTTATCAATTTTCTCACATGGTTCTAACCATCAGCAGAAAGTTGTTGTAATGAAGACTAAGATATCAATTGCTACTGAATGTTTAAAATTAAAAATAAGAACAAAATCTTTATAACTAGAATTTAAATTTAAAGATTTAAACTAAGTTATTATTTACTTAAACTGTTTTTATATTAGAGTTTATATTATATATACTAATTATTAAAATACTACCATTGTTATTTTAATTTGATCCAGTTTGGTTTTATTACGTCGCGCACACATCAGGCGATCCTCTTTCAAGTTCATGACCGAAGCAAAAAGAACACCACTAGCTCCGCGGAACAGCCGCCCACTCGCTCGTGCAACCAACCAGCACCCTCCGAAGCTCAAACCTGACTCTTTGCGCATCCCTCAGCAAGAATCGACGAGCACCACAACCACGACCACGACCACGACCACTACCACTACCACGATCAAGCCCCCCGCAAAGCGCGTCTTTGCATTGCGCACGGGTGCTGGTGGAGCGAGAAACCAAACCAACAACAAAGAGAACGCACCGACGACAGCGGAGAGCGTCGGCGGGATCAACGTGAATGCAACGTTTGTCTTTGGTGACGACAAATGGGTGAAGGCGTATAAGAAGGCCTTCCCCACGTTTAGGTTCCACTTCGATGGCGTGGAAGAGGTGGTGAAGGGGAGAGTGACGAGGCAGATCTTGTCGCTTGGAGGGGTAGGTAAAACAGGCGATATATTTTTTTAGTACTCGAGTAAAGAAAAATATTGTGTGTGAATCCATCCATATTTGATATCGCATCGTAACCAAATACGTACCTCCACTCTATCCCATCAGTCCACCGAGCCATTCTTCTCCACGAAATGCACCCACCTCATTACCACTCGTCCCATCGCCACCCCTCCCGATACAACCGCTATCCCCTACACCACAAGCCACCGCGCAAATCCCCCGTACATAACGCCGCTCACGTCCAAGGCAACCCCGGGCCCTGACAAGTTGCTCAGCAGCTCCCGTCTGCAGAGCTCCAGGTTGACGCTGGAAATCCCGTTGGCGTCAGCGGTGACCCCAGCGCGAGAGGGACCAAGGGGAAAGATGGCTGGCGCAGGGAGGCAGGTCAAGGTACGGTGTGCTCTCCCCGCGTGTCATGTCAGTCGAACTTGTTTGTGATAGGCAGTTTGAAATGTACGAAGTTTTGATGGATTTCGGTTGTGTGGATTAGGCCCTCGAAAGGCCCGCCGCCATCGAAGCAGCGACGGTACCAGTGATAAAAGAAGATATCATTGACAAGGCGCGGAAGTTGGGAATCAAAGTGTGGAGTCTCGACAGTAAGTTATTTGTTTTCTTTTCTTTTCATTGGGAGGGAGGCGAACGTTATCGTACTTTGTTTATAGCTAGTCAGTTATTAGTATGAGCCCCACTCAACAAGTTTCCGACCCAAATAATCCCAGAACTCCAACACACGATCCTGAAAACTCTGCTTGCGAATCCCCCCCCCGCTTTGGACGCGACTGCGACTGCGCGCACGCTTCCGGGCCTGCTGCTCACGGAGAAGGTGTTCGGCCCGAGCACTTCTCAGCCAGACGATCGGGTGGCGCCGCGTGCCGACTTCCACCGGTTCAGGGACTTTTACCTGCTGGTCGAAGACGCCTCCGGGGAACATAGACCTCTATTTGTGAAGGAGTACCCCCGGCCTGAGGGACACGAGGTCCCATGGCCCGAGTGGAGGAAGGGTGTAAACGGGAAGTGTCCATTTATAAAGGTCGAGGAGGGGAGTGAGGGGAAGGGCGAAGGAGGGAGGAGGACGAAAGGGATGGGGAAGGGGGATGAGGAGGAGGAGAGGGGAAAGGGGCGGGAGATAGCCGGAAAGTCGGGGAAGGAGGAAGAGGAGGCGACGGAAGCTAACATAAACGACGACGACGACGACGACGGGGAGACTGAGCTCGACAAACGCGATAACATGCCCCCACCGCCTCCACCGCCGGCTCGGATGGCCACACGTTCGGCCAAGCCACTGCCCTTTGAGACCAAAGCGCGTCCCCTGGCGGACACGACCGCCTCTGGAATCGTCCCCTCTGTGACCTCGCGCGCGCGGTCGGGATCTGCACGTTCCGAGACACCCGCGCGGCGTGCGCCCAGAGATCCCAGGGTCGAGATGTTGGGAAGGCGAGTCGTGGCTGCGAGGGAGAATTCCGAGAAGGAGAGAGTGTATCGGAAAAGGAAAGAAAGGGAGACGGAGGGGGAGATGGAGGGCATGGAGGGCGTAGAGGGCGAGGAGGGGAGGAGAAAGGAGGATGAAAGGAAAGCGAAGCGTGTTAGAAGGCCTGGGTATTGCGAAAATTGCAGGATCAAATATGAGGATTTGGATGAGGTGAATAGTTCGGTTCTGTTTTGGTTATGTTCTGTTCTGGAGTTTGTTTTGTTTTGGTTCTGTTCCATTCTGTGCTTACTCTGTACAGCTCGGCTCATCGTTCTCTTTTTCTTTGACCCTCTTGCTAGCATACATACACACGCCCGCACCGACGCTTCGCCACTAACCCTCTCAATTACCTCGATCTCGATATCCTACTCGATCATGTCCGACGCCCGCCGCGTCCCATCACGTTGACAATCGTGCTATCACCGGGGGACTTTGAAAAGGATGGAAGCGGAGGAGAAGGAGTGAAGACCGTGGTATCTTCGAAGGACGAGGTATCTTCGAAGGACGAGGTGTCTTCGAAGGACGAGGTGTCTTCGAAGGACGAGATGGAGGAAGCTGGAGAAACGGATGAGGCGGGTAATGCGAATGAGGCAGAAGAAGCAGAAAAGGCGGAAGAGTCGGAGTCGGATTACGAAGCCGTGCGACACCAGAGCGAGCGGCAGGCCGAGCGGGATAAGGTGATTGCGGCTCTGCGACGACGGCGGGAAGGTAGTCCATGCAGAGATTGGAGATAGAGAGGTTCGCGGCATATCCGTCGCCGCTGCCGCCCGGAGGGGCGAGGAGGTTAATGTAATTACGTGGTGATAAATTAGAGAGTTGGATTAATGTGTATTTTGTTTTATTTACTGCCCTTTGATTATCGGCCAGATTGGGGTATGTTGAAGCTGGTATACCCGATTTCGATTTATTCCGGAATTTGTCATAAGAACTGAGTATTGAAACTTACAAAAATGTTATTAGATAATATTAGACAATTATATAAATTATCTGATATATAAATTACTTAGAATATTAAATATACAGAATTAATTAGAAAATAGATTAAATTTTATTAGTTGTTACATTAATTTATTTGTTTTAATATAATGTTTGATTGATATTATAATATATATTTTTATAAAAAAAAAAAACAATAATATATAATATTAATAATATATTATAATTTATAATAATGTATAAAAATTATTAAACTTTATAAAAATATATTAAATAAATAAAATCAATCTAATTATAATTTGAAATATTGTCAATTGTGGGCTTGTTTTCAGAAATATTACCTACTTTAAGTAAATTATTAATCAAATAACAGTAATAAATAATATTATATATGTACATATATCTAATACAACCATTCGACCATTAGATAATTATAAAACAATAGATTGTATTCAGAAGTCTACGTAAGTCATTTAGAAATTCGCGACAACGTTGAAAAGATCGGCAAAGGTTGGAGTTCGTTGCAGCGTTTAGAGCCGCAATGAAGGGCAAGAAGACAGCTAAATAGCATTGAACAGAAGAGACTGACTTAAGGGGGAAAAGAAAGAAAAGAAAAGAAAATATATTAAAAGGAAACATAATTAAATTGCAACAATCATCCGACCACTTCCTTGTTAGTCTTGCGGCTATAAGCACCCAACCTGCCCGAGGAGGCATACAGCACACCTTGCGCACTTCTTGATCTTTAAAAGATATTGCCGTCGCGACAAAAGCTAATCGACCTTCCAGGATTCCTGGAATGTACATTATTTTGTAAAATATACGAATATTAGACAGCTCATAATGACTGTCAAGTCACTTAGAACGCGCTCAAATATGAATCGCATTGAGCACTTACCATTGTAAATAGCCTCCTCGTATTCTTCGACAGCTGAGCTACCGATCCACTAAGTTCAGCTGTCACGTTAGTAGCACCTGTACAACCACTTGTATGTAATCCACTGGTTTATCAGATACACATATGGATGTTTGACGAGGGCCGTCCCAACGAATGCGTCGGTCTGTTCTCGGCAGTGATCACGGTGGCACCTATGATCGTAGAACAGACCGGCGCATTGCGAAAGGGCAAAAGGGAGTCACTAAAGGAAAAAGAAAGCGAGATGTTAGTTGACTTATTCGATATGGCAAGTGGTTCGCGCAGAGAAGAGAAGAGTAAGACACACAAGACTGACTGTCCCTAGCTCCATTACGCTCATCCTCTTCGGAGGGCTTTTTCCTCCCAGCGAAAAACATCGGTGATCGTAAGATGGTTGTTGTCGCGTTTCTCGCTTTCTTATATTTCGGTTGAGTAGAGTTGTCATAGTGCGTCCTGATGAACAAGGCCAAACCCATTGGGATTGTATGGTGCTTGTCGTCGGGGAGCGAGGTTTGGTTATAGCGATGTACAGGGGACAGACTGTGGTCAAGGTGAGTTGTGGGGTTTGATGACGTTTACGCGGCGATTACATCATTACTGCACAATTGTTTCAACTGATTTGTATTGCATCATCATGTTCGTCTGCCAATCCGCCTTAGTTAGCTCAGATGAAGTATCGTTCAATACTTCATCGTTCTACTTGATATATTCTAAAAGTCTGAGCATAGCCTGGCTCACCATCTTGTATTAAATCCCCGTCTTACTACTCTGAACCCGACCCTCTGCTAAACTAGATAACAGTTGGATGAGTATAAGTTTGTATATTGGGCATGAGAAATGTTTCTGTCTTGAATGTGTTGCATCAGTTAGTTCAAAGAACCCAATATAGAAGATGTGTATAAGAGGGAGGTGGGAGGGAGCAAAAGCTATGTAAGATGGTTAAGCAGAAGAGAAGAGAGCAAGTAGTGCTCAGAATGAATCAAATTGAATCAAATTTGATCCTAATTTAATTTAATTCAAAATATTTAAATTAAAATTCAATTCAAATTAATTTGAATTAATGTTTAATTTGATTTGATTTGAATTGAATTAAGGTCTAATTTGATTCAAGTTTCAATTTGAAACTTAATTTTCAAAATTCAATAACTTAATATTAGATTTATCTTATCTAGAATATATTTTGATTAAGTTATTATATTTCAAAGTTTGACTCTTGAGTTCAAATTAAATTGAATGGAATCAGATCTCAATTTAATTCAAATCTAATTTGAATTAAAAAAACTCTCAATTTAATTTAATTTGAATTTGTAATAAATTATTATATACCTATAAGCTACTAGAAATTTTGATAGAAATTCTGATAGAAATTCCTATGGAAATTCTAATAAAAATTTCTATAGAAATTCTGATGGAAATTCTGATGAAAATTTCTATAGAAATTCTGATGAAAATTCTTATAGAAATTCCTATAAAATTTCCAACTGGTAGTTAGAGTTATCTAAAATAGTATAAATATATATATATATATATTGTAACATAGTGGATACTTACTCTTGAAAGTATATCAGATTTCTGTATCTTGAAAACTTACTCTTCTTCAACTCCGCAGAGTCCTTGGGATGCAGGGATGGGTGAGTTCGAAGTATATCTGCCTACAGGCTTACTAGTTTCTTTGCTTTCTCTTTGCTTGAACTATTTTGATCTGAGGTTTATTTACTCTAAGATACTGGGTTATTTATACAAGTTTTGCTAACTATAAGGTGGCTAAGTAATGAGTCATTTTCTGCAAGTATTGAATCTTTTAACATCTGCTAGGATTTCACTGATTGCAAACATTCTAACATCTTCTAAATCTTTGCAAATATTAAAGTTTCTGTACTTTGCAGAATATGACTGCTATTTATAAGGCTAACTATATTGGGAATCGGATTCAGGTACCATGATCAAATGTCTAATTCCCCTGTTTCATATTACTAATTTGGGTCAGCTGTCACATCTTCCTCCTGAATAGGTGATTTATCTTCGGAGCATCCTATTCACTCAAATTCCCAGGCTTCTATGATTTGTATCTCCTTGTACTGCACAATTTGTGCCATTATATTCTTCTAGTATTATCTCTTGACATATCCAAAGTCTCCTGGGGTTACTTTCCAGAAGTGGGCTAAGGCTGCTTCATCATCCTTAAATAACTTGTGTACTCTTTTTGCAATCATAATTTGAATATAGGAGAGCTGACATTCCTTGATCCAGTCTTCTTTTCCCATCTTTAGTTTTGAATTCAATAGCTGTCCCAACTTGAAGTATTCCTGGAACTTAGTTCAGTTCTGGTAGGCCTTGAAATGTGAGATTCATGATAAGTGTATCTGCACTATACTCTGGATACTGTCAAAGGATTCCTCTATCATTGGTGGCTCAGTGGAACACCACTGTCTTTCTATAGCTCGCTGGGCCATACTAGTGATCTTGAGGGCAGTAGCATTACTTCATTACTGGTCATGATACTTCTTGAGTCAGTTTTGGTGAATGGTAGTAGGGATGATTGTGCCTGAGAGTTTTCATAGCCAAAAGGTGGTCTCTTTTATATCTTGCACAAGGTAAGGTCCTTCCCACTTAGGCTCCAGCTTTCGTGATCATGAAGCTTCTACTATATTCCGATATACCAGGACTTTGTCTCCTATCTTGATAATCTTCAGGGGCTTGTGAGTCTTTTTCACATTATTCTATTATAGTATCTGCACCTTGTTTATGTAATCCTCCTGATTTGGTGCAGTTTCTGTATCTCTGTATCCACTCGTTTTCATACAGTATCTCCATTGGACAATAGGGTTCCTTGAGAACTTTCTTCTCTGAACAGTATTTCCTAAGAGATAAAGTGGGTACTTTGTGATCTGATATCCCAAAGGGCAGATAATGCTATTGGCAGATAGTGATCCCAGTTCTCATAGTTATTACAGATCTTGGCAATAACATTCTTGAGGGTCTTGTTTGTCCTTTCTGCTTGTCCGTTTTCTTGAGGGTGGTAGGCTGTAGTTCGAATGTACTAGATCTTGTACTTCTTGTAGAGAACCTCAAAGAACTGGTTCATGAATTCTGTTCCTCTGTCTATAGTTACTTGCATTGGGGTCTTGAACTGGTAGATGATTTCTTTGTGGAAGAAATCAGTGATTGACTGTGCATTGGCTTCCTTGAGAGGTCCTGCTTCTATCCATTTTGTAAAAAGGTCTATGATGACAATGATATATTGATTGCCAGTCAAGGTCAGGGGTAGGGGGCCAATTACATCCATTGCTATGTAGGCAAATAGTATCGGTTCTATGTGTGCTGATCCCAGGGCTTGGTTTCATTGGTCTTGTTTTTGTTTCTGGCATTTGTCACATGTTTTGACAAATTGTCTGATATCTTCCTCCATTCCTGGCCACCATATCATTCTTCTTGCCTTATTATATATATTGGTTCCTCCTAGATGGCTGAGTTCATGTACTGATTTCATTGCTTGCTCCTTCTTGTGTTCTGGTATGACTAGTAATTTTCCTTTTCTTAGTATTTCTCTATCAGTTTCGAATTGTATCCATGTCCTGTTGATAATTGTTTGTGTCCATTCTTCTAGATGTTGGGGCATCTTTCACTGTCCCAGATATGTGATGATTCCATAGTAGAGCTCTTTATTTATAATTGATTTATTGGTTAGAGGTGTTTTGGGGTGTCCGTGAGAGAGCATCTGTATTGGAATTTGTTCTTCTGAAGTGGTGTACAATGGTTACATTATAGACTTGTAGCTTCATTATCCATCTAGCATAGATTCCTTTAAGTTGTCCAGTTGTCAGTAGCCAGGTGAGAGCTGAGTGGTCCATCTGAATGATGAAGTGTCTTCCAGCCAGATAGTAGTGGAACTTTTCCACAGCCCAGATGACTGCAAGACATTCCAACTTGTAGGATTCATATTCCTTTTCAGTTCCTTGGATTCTGTAACTAAGATATGCAATAACATACTCTTTTTTGTCTTCCTTTTGAGCTAGGACTGCTCCTAGTTCCTGTGCACTTGCATCAGTCTGCAGGATGAATTCTTGACTCCAATTGGGTCATCTAAGGATGAGTGCCTGGGTCAGTCTGATCTTGAGTTTGTCAAATGCTTTTTGTTGCCTGCCAGTCCACTAGAACTTGATATCCTTCTTGTTGAGTTCGTAGATTGGACCTACAATGTTGGAAAATCCTCTAATAAATCTATGATAGTAGGAGGCAAGTCCCATGAAGGCTTGGGCTTCTGTCACAGTGGTGGGCCTTGGGTATACTGCTACTGCTTATATCTTGAGGGGGTCTGTGTGTGTTCCATCTCGATTAATAATGTGGCCAAGGTAGGAGATCTTGATTTCTGCAAACTTACATTTCTTGGGCTTGATATATAGGCTGTGTTTTCTCAGACTTCTCATTATCTGCTGTATATGCTGCAGATATTCCTCAGGTGTCTTGCTGTAGATAATTATATCATCAATATAAACCATTATCCATCTTCCCATATCATAGCAGAAGATTTTGTTCATCATTCACTGGAAGCTTGCTGGTGCATTGCACATCCCAAATGGCATTCGCAGGTAGATGTAGGTTCTATCTGGGGTTATGAAGGCTGACTTTTCACTTGCCATTTCTGTAAGTCTGATTTGGTGGAATCCTGAGTATAAGTCCAAGGTGCTGTAGTACTGTGCTTCATCTCCTAGTGTTATAAGGATGTCGCTAATGAGGGGCAGTGATTGGCGATTCTTCTTGGTAACTGCATTGAGCTTTCTGTAGTCCACACAGAGTTTTGGGGCGAATTCTCCAGACTTGCTTCCTTTTTTGGGGCTAGTACAACTGGTGAAGACCAGGGGCTACTGGCTTCTTTGATAATACCAGCTTCTTCCATCTGCTTGATTTCTTCTCTGAGCCATTCCCAGTAGGCTGGTGGGACAGGTCTTGCTTTTTGGTAAATTGGGTTGGTGTCTCCAGTATCTACCTCATGATAGTAGTGTGGTGTTTTTTCTTTGATATCCTTGAAGTCTGTGGTAAGGACATCCTCAAATTTATGGAGTTTTTTTTGAGTTCCTCCTTGAGTGGGAATTCATTTCCAATGGTGTAACTATGCTTATTTGTGATTTCCTCCTTCTTGTACTCCAGTTCAGTGATCTTGGTACTGGCAAATACTTCTCTTCCTGTGGATCCAAATCCTTTCTTTCCTCTTTTCGTTTTCTCCAAATTCTTGACTTCTATGATCCTTGGTTATAGGATTGGAAAGATCAATATCTGTGCCAATTAGTCCTTCTTCTTGATTGGGAATGGAATGGTAGGATTGTGATTCCTAGCAATGAGAAGAATTTCTCTGATGTAGTCTAAATCAATGACTCCTCCTTCAATCATAATTTCGCTTCTTGTCAAACTGCTTCTTGTCTTGAGGATCCTGACATGATCCTTTGAGATGGTCATCTTCAGGTCGGTTGTAAGTAGAGTAGTTGTCTGGGGTTCAAGTACAGTTTCCTCCACTGTGGCAATATCCATTCCAGCTGCATTTTCCGATTTGTATTCTGGCAGGACTGTATCAGGGTGAATCTTCCAGATTTTGACCTTGATTTCTTCTTTGTCATTACTGTCCTCCAGAAGGGCTGGTGGTTTGTCATCTTCCTCCTCCTCCTTTTTCTCTTTGGCTTGTTCCTTGAGGGTCTTCTCTCTTCTTTGGTAGTAGATCTCCTTGATTTTGCCAGTGTACTGGTAGTACTCATTGACATGCTCCATACAGTACATTTGGATCTCATGTAGGCAGACTCCTTATGGTGCATATCCTTCTGTGATCTTCTTGCACCATTCTTCTTCACTCATCCATCTGACTTTTTTCTTCTTTTTCTATGTGGTCACTATGTAAGCTTCTTTTTGCTCATCTTCCTCCATCTCAGGGAGCACTCCTTTATTGACATTGATGGGAATTTGCATCTTCTGACCTTGGTAGATAATCTGTATCTTCTGAGCATTTAGGTTGATTATTGCTCTAGCTTTGTGAAGCCACTGATTGCCAATAAGAATGTCATAGTTGGTTGCATTGGTTACTATTACATCTACTGAGATAGTTGCTCCTCCAAACTTGATGGGAATATCTCAGATTTTTCCCAGAGGGGTAGCTCTTGTACTATCTGCTGTAACAAACACCAACTTGGTTACTTTTTTGACCTCCCATTCCAGGCGGTCTACTGCCTTCTTGCTAAGGAGATATCCTCCTGCTCCTGTATCTATGATGGCTTCAAAGATTCTGTCTTCGATTTGGCAGGTTACATAGGCAGAAGTCTTGTAGTTGTCTTCACTTTCTTCTTTGGAATCTTCTTGAACATTGTTGGCTTCAGTTATCTTCCAACCCTACTCCTTGGTTGTTTTGGTAAGTCCAAATCTCATTTGCTGTCTAAACATAGGAATTTCTGTGAGCTGGCCAAAGGTTGCATTGACTTTTTGTTGGCTGAGATCCTTGAAGATATCATACTTAAAGGTCTTGGTTTTGCAAAACTTCTTCTCCTTTTCTCCTTTGCTAGCTAGAGTGGTTCCTCAGATGATATCTTGGACTGCCTGTTCAAGCTCTATATCTTGATCCATTTCTTTAGCTTGGCTTTCCATGGCCATTTCCATCTGTTTTTTCACTGAGTTCTTCTTGGGTCTTCCTGGTGGTCTCTTGTAGGGTTCCTTGCGAACATCCTTCTTGGTAGTCTGTGTAGGATAGGTTTCCCATTCTTTGTCTGACTCTCCAATTTCCTTGAAGGTAATAATGTTGGCCTGTTCCTTGTTTTTAGTAGCATTGCTTGACTGGGCCTTGTGCTTAGTTTCACTCATACATTCATATGAGTAGTGGCCTTCTTCTCCATAGCTATAGTAGGTACCTTTCTTCTTGTCTGAGGTGGCAACAAACTTCTGAATCAGGTGGTGATCTCTTCCTCTAATTTCTTTTACTATGTCTCCTAGGTGAGCAGTCATTTCAGTGAACTGCTTGACAAGCTCCTCCATGGGATCACTGTTTCTCTTCTGCTCTATAGCTCTCATTTGAGGTGTGTTTCAATTGATCATTGTGGTAGGGATCACACTGGTTGCCTTGAGTGCTTCAATTCTAACTCTAGTGACTCTTTCCATTGTATGGTCTTGTGGATGTCTGGCTATCCAATACTGCTGAGCATAGGTGACCTTTTGTGGTAGATCCAGAACTACTGGTGATGAGCAAATGGCCATAACTATCTCTGGGTAGACTCCTTTCATGAAGCTTGCCTCAGCTACTTGATCTTGAATAGCATCAGCATAATCTGTAAGGATTATCTGATATCAGATTTGGGTGTAAAATATGTTTGGATCCTTGCTCATTCCTTGGCATATTGTATTGAGCTGATCCTTCAGAGCTTGCTTAATCTCGTCTGTGTAATAGGTGCTGTCAGTATGATATCGGCATCATTTCCTGCATGGGTTGCAGCTGTGAATACTGCTCTGGCAGGACCTCATAGGCTGAAGGGCATGAGGGCTACTTGCTGTACTGCTGTCAGAGTTCTTACAGTAGCATACTGCTCAAAATCATCAATGAAGGTGATGATTAATTCATCTGAGATATATCTGTGGAATACTGGTAGTCTCATATCCATCTTGTCTTGGTATCTTGTCTTGGTTTGTATGGTTGTTCGGATGGTGGCAGTTGTTCATTGTTCAGCTTGAAAGTGAGGGATTTGTCTTGAATCACCAGCCAATGGGCACCAAGTTATAACATAGCAGATACTTACTCTTGAAAATACATCAGATTTCTGTATCTTGAAAACTTGCTCTTCTTCAACTCTGCAGAGTCCTTGGGATGTAGGGATGGGTGAGTTTGAAGTGTATCTGCCCACAGGCTTACTAGTTCCTTTGCTTTCTCTTTGCTTGAACTATTTCAATCTGAGGTTTATTCACTCTAAGATACTAGGTTATTTATATAAGTTTTGCTAACTATAAGGTGGCTAAGTAATGAGTCATTTTCTGTAAGTATCAAATATTTTAACATCTGCTAGGATTTCACTGATTGTAAACATTCTAACATCTCCTAAATCTTTGCAAATATTAAAGTTTCTGCACTTCGCAGAATATGACTGCTATTTATAAGGCTAAACTATATTAGGAATCAGATTCAGGTACTGTAATCAAATGTCTAATTCTCCTATTTCATGTTACTAATTTGGATCAGCTGTCATAATATCTAGTATATTATATTTAGTTATAGTCTCAAATATATATAAATACTCTCTATATTGAGTATATTATAATCTCAGCTCTATTTTTCTCTCTTAAGAATAAACCAGTATTCTTATCCAAAAACTCTTAGATCTGACTTATTAATGATTTCAAGTCTGATTAACTTGGAATATATATAAGTATAGTATTTTTCTTATACTTTATTAAAAGCAATACTTAGACAAGATCTATATTATAGATACTTTGGAACTTAGCACTTTCTTAAGAACTCAGAACTTAGAGTTAATAGTCATCATTGACTATCTATAATATATTAATTCTATCAATATATAGTTTATTATAATTTGATAACAGTAGAAATTACTCCTCATCTACAAGTAATCTTCTTTTAAAAATCTACTATAGATAATCAGAACTAGTTAATATTACTAATATTGTTAGTGATAGTTAAGAAGTATCTTTACTCTGGATACTCTCCAGACTCAACTCTTTATAGTTACTACTAATGTTTCAAATATTACCATTAGAGCTATTCTGACTTAACATAAATACTTTATTATCTATCTATCTCAGAAACTTAATAAATTTGAAAGAAACTATAATATATAAGATAAGGAACTCCTTATTATTATCTAATCTCTATAAATATAGAGATATTTTCTCTTCAGCAAAATATTTACTTTATAGACAGACTATAAAGCCCTCTGATATATTCAGATACAGCTAATTCTTATAGAAAGACAGGCATGATGGATGTAGATCCTTGTATTCTTTAATATCAAAATCAAGCATATTACTGAAACTAAGAATAAAGTAATAGATACACTCTCCCAGAGTACTCAGAAAGACAACCTTACTACAATTAGCAACATTATCACTAGTTTATTTTAAGAAGTTAAGAAGGAGTATATTAAGGATGCTAATGTATAAAAAATTACTAAAAAAATTCTTAAAGAAGGAAGCAATATCATGAAAAAGATCTATAAGAATTATTTATTCAAAATAGATATATATATCTTAATAATATAAGAATTTAGATCTTAATACTCTTATCTGCTTATAAATTCTATAAGAACTATATAATATATTTATAGCTAGATATATGAGATTTAATAAGATATACTAATATGTATATAGTCTAAGATTTTTACTAGCTCAAAATGATATCTAATATTAAGAATTATATTATATCCTATAATATCTACCAAAGATACAAGTCTAGCAATCAGGTACTAGCTGGCATACTATAGCCATTACTAATTCTTATTAAAAATTGAGACTATATCAGAATGAACTTTATTTTCTAGTTATTAAAAACCAAGAAAGAAAGTGATGTAATTATTGTTTTTATTGATTATCTCAATAAGCAGACCTACTTTATTATAACAACAACTACTGTAATAGTATTAGAAACAGTATAGTTATTTATTAGTAATATATTCTGTCTTTATAGACTACTATCAGCAATCATCTCAGACTGAGATATAAAATTTATAAGTAACTTTTGGCAAGCACTCTTTAAGAGCCTAGAAGTATAACTGAAAATATCTATAGCATATTACCTACAAACAGATGGTCAGACAGAAAGAATCAATTAAACCCTAAAGCAGATACTTAGTATTTATTATAGCTATAAGTAAAATAATTAGGATAAAAAGCCAACTTTAGCTAAATTTACATACAATAACAGCTTAAGTATAAATATCAAGATAATGCTATTTTATCTGAACTATAGACAATACTCATGAACTCCTATAGTTGCTATCTAAACTATAATACTAGCTATATAAGAAATTACTGATATCATATAAGATAATATCTAGTAAGTATGAGATACTCTTATAGAGATATAAAGAATATAAGGTATATGCTGATAAAAATAGAAGAGAAGTTACCTACAAAAAGGAGAACAAGTATTACTCAGTATCCAGTATCTGACTTTGAATAATATAGACCCCAAAAAGAAGCTTGGACTCTACTACATTGGACTATTCAAGATTCTTAAAAAATATAGATCTATAGTATATAAGTTGGACCTCTAAGTAATACTAGAGAGAATTCACCCAGTATTTCATATATCTCAACTTTAGTCATATATCCTGAATATCTTTGAAGAAAGAACTATGCTATCTCCAAATTTAGTAATTATTAATCAGATGTCTTCAGAGAGTAGTTATATTTTTTTTTTTTTCTTTTTCTACACCCAGGGTAGACTGTATCAGGCAAATTTCTTATTCCAATGATTTTGGACAAATGTTTAGAATATGTATTTGTATTTTTTAAGATAGATGAGATATTCTCTGACTTGTCTTATAATGGCTCTGATTGTAATAAAGATAATATCTTTGGCTCATATATTGTCTTCTAGCCTATCATTTACTAGGTTGATTTATAAGTTGAGTCTGAGATTATTTCCATCTTCAGATTCTTCTTCTTCCTCTGTAGTAGATTCTTTATTGCTGGTATACTCTTCCTAGATAGTGATCTTTATCTTTTTCTTTGATTGCTTATAGTGGTTATCTTAATTCTATACTTAGTCAAATTTGAGCACCTATTGGCCAATGTTAATAACTACATTCATTTCTTTCATCTAGTTGGTACTAAGGATTATATCATAAGTAATAGCTTTAGTAATAATAGCTTTTGAAATAGAGAACTGAATATGTTCAAAAGAGATAATAATATTTTGTACTTCTTCAAGAGGTTGAGTTTGGGCTCTATCTACTACTATGATACTGAGATTAGATAGTTTATCAATGAGCCACTAGAGGGTATCTAGAAATTACTTAACAATAATACAAATAGTTACTTCTGTGTCAATGAGAATTTTTATCTTCTGTCTTCTAATATATCTATACAGATATGTACTGATATATTTTTCTATAGTCTGGATAGTAGTTGGTACTAATTATTATTGTGAGATTGGGACTCAGCCAGTGCTGAACCTGGTGGTTCTCAACAGTTTATTTTAAACTCCAGTAGAGAGACTTCTATCTTGGCTTCTTGAATCTTTTACCAGGCTTTATCATAGATATTTCTAAGTATAGTCTTTAGGGTGTACTTCTTTTTGGGCTTGAGAACAATAGACTCTTATTCTTCTTACTCTATTTCTTTATCCTCTAGTAGTAGTTTGTTTGTTTCAGGAGCAAACAGTGAGAGAGACTGGAGAGATATTTCAACTACTCTTCTTTATCTTTTTCATCTTTCTAGATAATTCTTCTACTAGTGTTTCTGGATAGCCTTCCTACTGATTTATTTTTTTTCTCAGCTAGACAGATTGTTTTTCTAATAATGATCTTAATTGAGTATAGGTCTAGATTACTATAGTCTTTACTATTACTCTTTTCTTCAAAATCTTTGACAGAGTGAGCTTTAGTCTTCTTATACTAGATTATATTCTTTTGATTTAGTGGTTCTGAATCTCTTCAATCACTTCATCTATTGTCATATTCTATAGCATAGTATCCAAACTGTCTATAGTAGAAGTATTGGACTTAGGCTCTATCTCAACTTATTCTTCAGACTTTTTGATGCCTAGAGTATAGATATACTGAATAATGTTTAGAGAGATTACATTCATGAAGATTATTAAACCTATGTCTTGGTTGGTAGTATTGAATCAGACTATATATATTCTTTCAGAATTCTAGTAAAAAATGCTCTAAGTAATTCTCTAAGATTTATCTTCATCTCTATGATAAATTCTTGAGCCTTGAAGTGGATTTTATTTTCTATATATTTTTCAATGAGCTAGTAGGTCATGACTCTATATTCTTCTTCTCAGAATAGTGCTATATAAATGGCTACTCTAAGGTCTAAGTATGTATCACTTATTACTCAGTTGAAAATTTTCTTGGCTAGTTCTCTAAGTTGAGCTTTGAAGATAGCAACTTTTCTCTGAGTAGAGAGATTCTTTAGAGCTGCTATTTCTTTGATTCTATCAAGAAATTCTCTTAAATCTTCTTCTAGGTATCCTGTAAAGATTAGCATTGAGATGATCATTTTATTATTACTGTCTTTTAGTTCTAGTTTTGATTCTGGTTCTGATTCTGATTTACTTTCTGAGTTATTACTAGAGCTTAGGATACTTGGGTATTCTGAAGATAGTATTATTGATCTTGAGTGAGATATAGTAGATCTGGATATTCTTGAAGAGACTATTTCTAGTTCCTTTGATTTTATAGTTACTGGTCCTGATAGTGATTCAATAGAGGAGACTAGTAGAGCTTCTGAGAAAAACCAGGATTATATAATGAAGTTTTCTAATCCTTATAGAAGCTTATTAAAGTTTCAAGCAAAGCTGTCTATATTATTTTATTGATCTGGCTAAGTCAGGTCTCCTGGTAATAAGTCTGTTAGTACTGGTTGAGGATTCTATACTATACTAGCTTCTGGTTAGAATTCTTTTGATACTGGATAATTGGTAAGTCTTGAGGTAATTACTTCTCTTTCTGTCTAAATACTAATAATGACTCATTCTCTTATAGTAGTAGATATTGGTATTATATCAAATATATCTAGTTTGACTATTGGGTTTTTGTGAGCTGAAAATTTATATAGATTTAAAGAAAATCTTTTTAGTTGAGCTCTCAAATATAATGTGCTAGCTTAATGACTACTATGTAAATTGACTTGAATTCTCAGTTACTTTGTCAAAAGTAACAAAATGTTTAATAATTTCTCTGTTTTATATAATATAAATAATTTTAGCAGATTTTCTAATTTGGTAATCTGATATAGTATAACAATTTCAGGAGTAAGTGAATTTTTCTAATAATTTAGCAGTTCTTCTTCTTTAGATAAGTTATATAGCAAAAGCAGTTTCCTTATATATATAATTTCTATATAATAATCTTAATCTTGATATTATATTGGTAATTTGGCAAACTTCCTTATTAGGCTGATAACTTAGGTAATATAGATTTTTTCTAAATTAGTAGACTTCTGGTTTTGTCTGACAAGTATATCAAAAATATAGTAGACTTCTTTATATTAGAAAGTAGACAGAAGTAAGAATAAGATAAAGCTCATAACTTTTTAGTAATGGCTCATTAGTAGACATATCTTCAAAGTATTATAATCCTTTCTGGATTAAGTAGCTTTTGGCAGATATTTCTCTTAAGTATATCAGATAATTGGTTTTTGCTTTTGAACTTTTCAGACTGAGGTTTATTTACTCTTATCTCTGGGATATTTTATATAGTTGTAATTACTATCTGATTGCTATATAACTAACTATAGAATACACAATAATGCTATTTTGAGAAAGAGGATAACTAGGTATATCCATTGAGTACAGGTATTGTGATGGTCAATCCAAATTAGTAATATGAATCAGGGGAATTAGACATTTGATCGCGGTACCTGAATCCGATTCCCAGTATAGTATAGCCTTATAGTTAGCCAAGTCTCTGATTTAGACAATGTCGAAATATTTCGACACTTGCGAAATCGATGACCCGATATAGTATAGCATTTAGACAATGGCGAAAAGTCTCGACACTTACTAAATGACTCATAATTTAGCCACGTAGCCATCACATAGTTAGCAAACTTGTATAAATAACTCAGTATCTTAGAGTGAATAAACCTCAGATCGAAATAGTTCAAAGCAAAGAGAAAGCAAAGGAACTAGTAAGCCTGCGGGCAGATACACTTCAAACTCACCCACCCCTGCATACTGAGGACTCCGCGGAGTCAAAGAAGATCAAGAATTCAAGATACAGAAATCTGACGTACTTACAAGGTTAAGTGTCCGCTACGTTACAACTTGGTGCCCATTGGCTGGTGATTCAAGACGAATCCCTCACTTTCAAGCTGAACAACGAACAACCACTACCACAAGAACTCACACAACACAATCAGACAAAATGGACATGAGACCACCTGTATTCCACGGATATACTTCGGATGAGTCAATTGTCACCTTCATAGATGATTTCGAGCAGTACGCTGCTGTTAGGACCTTAACCACAGGACAGCAAGTAGCCCTCATGCCCTACAGCCTACGAGGACCTGCAAGAGCAGCATTCACAGCCGCAACCCATGCAGGAAATGATGCCGATGCTATACTGATAGCACAGAAGACCTGGCTCCGGAATACCTATTACACAGATGAGATCAAGCAAGCCCTGAAGGACCAGCTCAATACAACATGTCAAGGAATGAGCGAGGATCCAAATACATTCTTCACAAGAATCCGATATCAGATAATCCTCGCGGATTATGCTGATGCCATCCGAGACCAAGTAGCCGAAGCAACCTTTATGAAAGGAGTTCACCCAGAGATAGCCTTGGCCATCCGCTCATCACCAGTAGTCCTGGATCTGGCACAAAAGGTTACCTACGCTCAGCGATATTGGATAGCCAGACATCCACAAGACCACACAATGGAAAGAGTTACTGGCGTTAGAATCGAAGCACCCAAGCCAACCAGTGTGATCCCTGCCACTATGATCAATCGAAACACACCTCAGCCAAGAGCTACAGAACAACAGAGAAACAGTGATCCTATGGAAGAACTTGCTAAGCAGTTCGCCGAAATGACTGCTCACCTAGGAGATGTGGTAAAGGAAATCAGAGGAAGAGATCGCCGCCCAATTCAGAAGTTTGCCGCCACCTCAGACAAGAAGAAAGGTACCTGCTACAGCTGCAGAGAAGAAGGCCACTACTCATATGAATGTATGAGTGAAACCAAGCACAAGGCCCAGCCAAGCAATGCTACTACTAGAAATAAGGAGCAAGCCAACATCATCACCTTCGAGGAGATCGGAGACTCAGA
>RBNI01000060.1:0-45950 GCA_003990745.1 Jimgerdemannia flammicorona | reverse complement strand
AAAAAAAAAAAAAAAAAAAAAAAAAAAAAAAAAAAAAAAAAGAGATAAGATCTGCAAATTCATGATGCAGGTCATGCATTTTGTGTACTTTGCATGCTTCGAGTATGTCGCGCAAGATGACGTCATCAATGACATCATCACATTCGGCTGTAGTGAGGAAATCAGGAACAAGATCTGGAGCTCTCCAGTCTATGAGGTTCTCTTCCACAAAATAGGGGACAAATGTGGGGTCCTGGGGGAGGTCTAACCTGGATGCTTGGGCCTTGGAATACTGAGATCAATCCTTGCAGAAATTGATCTGGGTTGTCCTGGAGGATAGGATGCCAGAAGTCTTCTACTTCTTCACTGTTGAGGGTGATAGTGGACTGGGCTTCTGTAGCCACCCTGACTTCTAGTGCATTGATATGGCAGGATGACAGGTCTCTGAAATCTGAGACTCTAACATACTCCAAGTTGGGGATTGACCATGGTGCATGCCTGAAGATCTGATGGATCTTCTTAGCTGTTCTTGTTTTGTGTATATCTATGGGAGTAGTATCTTGTAGCTCTTGGGTGCTGGCCTGTGGGAACTCCCAGCAGAGGAGGTTTCTTATTTCATACTCCTACCACATTTGGAGGCATTTGGTAGCAATGGTGATCCTTGTTTCCATTTTGCAATGGTAGAGAATGAAGTGATAAGGGTCTGCAATACCCAGGTAGACACTAGGAGTCCTTCTTGAGCAGGTCTCCATGGCTCTTCTGATGTCTTGGAACATCCTTTCTTCAACTGAGGTGCCTTGGTGGTTCCTTGACCTTGAGGTTTGGTAGGTGGCAGGCATTTCATTTGTGGTAAATCTTGAGCTATTTTGGGATTGGTGATTCTTGTTGGTTGCTGCTACTGCAGTTCCTTGATCCTTCTTTTATATTCTTTAAGATACTTATACTGTGGTCACAATGACTCACAGTTGGTCATCATTGCTCATCTTGTATGCCATATAATCTTCTTGTGCTCTGATCTGGTAGCTTGCAAGGAAAGGCTGTCTCCTATGCTGATGTCATCATTCTGGAGTCACCATTACATCTTCCTCCTGAATAAGGATCTTCCTGAGTGTCCTTATTCATTGGTCCAGTCCTGAAAAATTTGCTAATCCCATAACCTCTGGCAAGGGGTCGAAAAGTGGTGTTTATGGGCTGGTATCTTCTCTTTGTATTTTGACATAATGGTGAAGAGTCGCTCCCTTCATATAGAGCAAGGGCCTGATTCTGATCTTGACCAATCAGTTGATGGTTCAAACTCCTCTGACTTCGAAAGTCTCATGGATGAGTAGTTGCCAGTGCTATATCTCTTAAAGAATGTTCCAGACAGATGTCTGCTGGTCATGGGACATGCTGTTATGATTCACGGACTAGAACCTCACAGGCAGTCATCATATTTTGCTTCTCTTGTATAGGTTCATGGTACTTCTTGAGTCTGTTCATGTATACCATAGTAGGCAGTATGGTCTCTGAGATTTTTCTAAGCCAGAAGGTAGTTCTCTTGATATCTTGCATATAGAAGGGTCCTTCCTATTTGGGCTCTAGTTTTCGCAACCATGAGGCTTCTACTATATTTCGATATAGTAGAACCTTTTCTCCAATTCGGATGGGTTCTAGGGCCTTGTAATTCTTTTTCACATTCTTCCTTATCAGTACTTATGACTTGATGATGTAATCTTCAGCCTTCTTTCTGATTTGGTGTAGTCTCCAGATTTCTGCCTCAACCTATCTCCAAGTTAGGTCTAGATTTGTGGCTGAGGTTCCAACAGAATCTTCTTCTCTGAAGAGCAGCTCTCTTGGGGTAAAATGTATATATGTCTCATAGGACAGAGAGGGCAGTTGGGAGATAGTTATCCCAATTCTCATATGTCTCTGAGATCTTTGCTAGGATGTTCTTGAGGGTCTTGTTGGTTCTTTCTGTCTGTCCATTTCCTTGAGGGTGGTATACAGTGGTTTTGATGTACTGGATCTTGTATTTCTGATATATTATCTCATGGAATTCATTGACAAATTCTGTACTGCAGTCTGTAGTAATTTGCTTCAGTGTCTTGTAGCAGTAGATGATTTCTTGGTGCAGGAAGTCAGCTATAGAGAGGGCATTGGCTTCTTATAATGCTCCTGCCTCTATCCATTTGGTGAAGAGGTCTACAATAACTATAATATAGCAGTTTCCTGATAGTGTTACTGGTAGTGGTCCAACGATATCTATTGCAATGTGGTAGAAGGGGATAGGCTCAATTCTTGATGACCTGGATGCCTGGTCTTGCTGATCTTGTTTCTGCTTTTTGCACTTGTCACACTCTTTGACAAATTAGTGCAGGTCTTCTTCCATCTTGGGCCACCACATGGTTCTTCTTGCCTTGTTGTATATGTTGGTTCCTCCTAAGTGTCCTTGCTCATGTACTTTCTTCATTACTTGATACTTCTTGTATTCAGATATTACTAGCTTTCCTCCTTTTCTGAGTATAGTGTTGTCTAATTCAAACTGTTTCCAAGTCTGGTTGATGATGGTAATTGTCCAGGGTTCGAGGTAGTTGGGCATCTTCTACTGCCCAAGATAGCTGATTAATCCATAGTATAGCTCCTTATTCATATTGAATAGTCTTGATGGGGGTGTTTCGAGGTATCCTTGAGAGTGCATCAGCATTGGTGTTGGTCTTTTCTAAGCAGTGCTTGACAGTACAGTCATACTCTTGTAGCCTGTAGATCCATCTGGCATATATTCCTTTAGGGTTCAAAGTGTAGAATAGCCAGGCAAGAGCAGAATTGTCTGTTTGAATGGTGAAGTGTTTCCCAGCTAGGTAGTAGTGGAACTTGTCTACTGCCCAGACTACTGCTAAGCATTCAAGCTTGCATGACTCATAGTTCTGTTCTGCTCTGCTCTGCAGATACCTCAGCTTGCATAGGAGATGACATATTTATGTCCATCTTTCTTCTGAGCTAAGACTGCTCCAAGTCCTATAGCACTCACATCTGTCTGCAGGATGAATTCTAGATTCCAATCTGGTCTTCTGAGGATAGGTGCTTGGGTCAATCTGGTCTTAAGTTCATTGAAGGTTTCTTGGCACTCCTTGGTCCATTTGAATTTGGTCTCCTTCAGTAGCTCATAGATAGGTACTGCAATGTTAGAGTATCCTTTGATGAATCTTCTGTAGTAGCTGGCCAGTCCAAGGAAGGCATGGACTTCTATGGTTGTTCTGGGTCTCGGGTAGGCTGCAACAGCCTCAATCTTCATAGGGTCTGTGTGGATTCTGGTCTGGTTGATGAGGTGTCCTAGGTAGGTGATTTCTTAAGCTGCAAACTTGTATTTCTTGGGCTTGATATAGAGGCCATGCTCCTTGAGCCTCTTGAGGGCTAGCTGTATGTAATTGACATACTCTCATGCAGTGTTGCTGAAGATGATCACATCATCAATATAGACAAAGAGCCATTTTCCAATCTCATTGCTGAAGACTCTATTCATCATTTGCTGGAAACTTGCTGGGGCATTGCACATTCCAAATGGTATTCGCAGATAGATATAGGTGGTGTCAGGTGTGATGAAGGCTGATTTCTCACTGGCATCTTGAGTGAGATGGATCTGATAGAAGCCTGAGAACAGATCCAAGGTGGTGTAGTATTTGGCTTTGCTTCTAAAGGTGGTAAGGATTTCTTGAATATTTGACAAGAGCTGCCTATCCTTCTTGGTGATAGCATTGAGCTTTCTGTAGTCAATGTAGAGTCTTGGCACAAACTCTCCAGGCTTACTTCTTTTCTTTGGGGCTAGGACAATGGGTGAGGCCCAGGGGCTGATAGCTTGCTTGATGATTCTGGCTTCTTCCATTTCCTTGAGTTCTGCTCACAGCCACTCTCTGTAGGCAGGTGGTATGGGTCTGGCTTTCTGGTAGATGGGCTTGGTATCATCAGTGTCAACTTCGTGATAGTACTTGGGTTCTTGATTGTGGATATCTCTAAAGTCTGTAATAAGTACTTCTTCATTCTGGTACAGGATCTTGAGAAGTTGTTCCTCCAGGGGGAAGTTTTCTCCAATGGTATATGTGTGCTTATTCTGGTCCTTGTCTTTCTTGTGTTCAAGTTCGATAATCTTGGTGGTGGCATGAGCTCCTCTTCCAGTAGATTCAAAGCCTTATTCTCCTCTCTTGGTCTTGATGAGTTCAATGGCTTCAATGATCTTGGGCTTCTTGATTTCATGGATCAGCATCTGGCCAATCCTATCATACTTCTTAACTTCGAAGAGGGTGGTGTGGTTGTGATTTCTGACTATGAGGAAGATCTCGCCAGTGTAATCAGAGTCAATTACTCCTCCTTTAACTGAGATTTTGCTTTAGGCCAGACTGCTCCTGGTCTTGATAATTCTGGCATAGTTTTCTGGCAGCTTGACTCCAATTCTGGTGCCAAGTAGGGTGGTGGTCTGTGGGTCGAGGGTAGCATCTTGAATGCTGGCAAGGTCCATTCCTATGGCTCCTTCAGTCTTGTATTCTGGGATCTTGGCTTTGGGGTGAAACTTCTTGATCTTGAGGGTGATGTCTGATTCTTGTTCCTCCTTATTATCACTGTCAGCTTGAAGCTCTGGGGGCTGGTCATCTTCTTCAGCTTTCCTTTTTGCTTCAGCAGCTTCTTGCTCATGTTTCTGTTGGCAGATTTCCCTAACTTCATTGATACAGGACCAGCAGTCATTCAGGTGTTTGGAGCAGTACATCCTAGTACCATGGAGACATCTTCCTTGAGGGGCATAGCTATCGATGATCTTGTTATATCACTGCTCATCTGTGAGCTTGGGTGTCTTGTTCTTGTTCTTGTTCACTGAGTGCATGAAGACCTCTGTGTCTTCTTCATCTCCTTCCTGTATGTCTAGTAGGACTCCTTTGTGAACATTGATAGAGACTCATACCTTTCTCTCTCTGTAGTTGATCTGCATCTTCTGGGCATTGAGGTCAATGATGGCCTTGGCCTTGTGAAGTCATTGGTTGCCAATGAGGATGTCATAGTTGGTAGTGCATATAACAATCACATCTACTGGGATGATAGCTCCTCCTATCTTGATGGGAACTTCTCGGATTTTGCCAAGGGGGGTAGCTTGTGTACCATCTGCTGTGACATAGACCATCTTGGTGGACTCTTCAATATCCCAACCTAGGTGGTCAATTGCCTTCTTGCTCATAAGGCATCCTCTAGCACCAGTATCAATGATGGCATCAAAGATACAGTCTTCGATCTGGCAGAGAGTATAGGCTGATATCTTGCACTGGTCTTCAGATTCTTCACCTGAGTTCTCGGATTCTTCCTGTACATTGTGAGCTTCTACAATCTTGTACTCTAGATTCTTGGTGGTAGTTGCAAGTCCTACTCTCAACTGCTGTCTGAAGGCAGGGACTTCAGCTAGCTGTCCAAAGGTAGCATTGACCTTCTGTTCCTTGAGGTCCTTGTAGATATCATACTGATGGATCTTGGTCTTGTGCAGCTTCTGTTTCTTCTTGCTTTCGCTTTCTCCTGAGACTGAAGTAGTGCCTTCAATAATTTGGTGGGCAGCTTCATCTAACTCTATGTCTTAATCAATCTCCTCAGGTTGGGTCTTGCTTTGAATAGTGACAGCTGGGGTCTTCTTTGGTCTTCTAACTGGCTTGCTGTTGCTCTTCTTGTTATAGGGCTTGGACCAGGTTCTGGTACCTTCAGTAGCAGGGTAGAATTCAAGCTCCTCATAGTATTCTTCATCATCAGTGTCACCAATCTCCTTGATGACTACTGCATTGGTTTGTTCTCTGGTTTTGCTAGCATTGCTTGATTGGGCTTTGTGTCTTATTTCAGTCATGCAACTCTTTGCATAATGGCCTTCTTCTCCACATCTGAAGCATGTGATATTGCGTTCTTCTGTAGCAGCTGCAAATCTCTACACTGGTCTCTTGTTAGCACTTCAGACTTCTCTAACAACATCACTAAGGTGTGCAGTCATCTTGGTGAACTGCTTGGCGAGTTCTTCTACTGCATCAGCTTTGGCTGTCTTGGGGGTAGGTGGGGTTGGTTGTCTGTTTACAACTATGGCAGGTAAGATACTAGTTGGCTTTGATGGCTCCATCTTGATACCAGTTATTTTCTCTATTGAGTGTTCAGCAGGGTATTGGGCAGTCAAATATCTCTGTGCAATGACCACTTTCTGATCAAGGGTCAGTACAGCTGGGGTAGACTGGATTGCTAGGGCAATTTCAGGGTGTACTCCTTTGAGGAAGGTTGAATCCGCTATTTGTTCCTTGAGGCAGTCATCATAATCAGCCAAGACAATCTGATAGCAGATTCAGGTATAGAATGAGTTGGGATCTTCACTAAGTCTCTGGCAGATAGTATTAAGTTGATCCTTGAGAGCTTGCTTGATCTCTTTGGTATAATATGTTGTTCTGAGGAAGACCTTCATATTGGTAAGTTTGGCTGCACCAGCATCAGCAATGGTAGCTGTATTGAACTTATCTCTGGTAGGTCCTCTGAGGCTGATTGGTAGAAGGGCCAAATGAGCATCCACACCAAGGGCTCATATAGCGGCAAATTGTTCAAAGTCTTCAATGAAGGTCAGAATTGACTCTTCAGTAGTATATCCATAGAATGTGGGAGGATGTATTTCCATCTTGTCTTGAATTCTTGCAGGAGTAACTCTTGTAGTCAGAGTAGTTGTTGTGGGGGTTGTTCGTTTTTCAGCTTGAAAGTGAGGGATTCATCTTGAATTACCAGCCAATGGGCACCAAGTTGTCATGTAGTGGTCACTGAGTCCTTCAAATACACCAGATTCTCTTCAAGATATATCTCTTAGACTAACTCAAGTTTGTTATAAGCAAGTTCTTATTGGAGTGCCTTCCCAAGATCTTATAGTCCTCAAACTTATTATCTCTAAACTGTCTTGTTATCTCTTAGATTGCATGCAATGAAGTGTGTGTAAGTGAAACCAGAACTAGAACTGACTTCATTTCAGAAAAAATAAGAGGAATATTTATACAAAATATAATTCAATAGTTGCTAAGATATAAAGCTAAATATAAATTCCAATAACTAAAACTACTAAGTTCCAGGGTCAGTACTGATGGTTGTACAGGTTCAGGATGCTGATATTATTTAGTTTTACATGAGAATACCAGTGCTGGCATTATCCAGTATTACATGAGAATACCGGTACTGGCATTATCCAGTGTAACAAGAACTTAGAGTATAAAGTTCAGGATCATGGGGGCTTCATCATCATCATCACTAAAGGAGATGAGATCCATGAATTTGTTATACAGGTCATGCATTTCGCGTACTTCACATGCTTCAGGTATGTCGCTCAGGATGACGTCATCGATGACGTCATCACGTTCGGCTGTGGCAGGGAAATTGGGAACAAGATCTGGAGCTCTCCAGTCTATGAGGTTCTCTTCCACAAAATAGGGGACAAATGTGGGGTCTTGGGGAGGTCTAACCTGGATGCTTGGGCCTTGGAATACTGAGATCAATCCTTGCAGGAATTGATCTGGGTTGTCCTGAAGGATAGAGTGCCAGAAGTCTTCTACTTCTTCACTGTTGAGGGTGATAATGGACTGGGCTTCTGTAGCCACCCTGGCTTCTAGTGCATTGATATGGCAGGATGACAGGTCTCTGAAATCTGAGACTCTAATATACTCCAAGTTGGAGATTGACCATGGTGTATGCCTGAAGATCTGATGGATCTTCTTAGCTGTCCTCGTTTCGCATATATCCATGGAAGTGGCATCTTGTAGCTCTTTAGTGCTGGCCTTTGGGAACTCCTGGCAGAGGAGGTTTCCTATTTCGTACTCCTGCCACATTTGGAGGCATTTGGTAGCAATGGTGATCCTTGTTTCCATTTTGTGATAGTAGAGAATGAAGTGATAAGGGTCTACAATGCCCAGGTAGACACTAGGAGTCCTTCTTGAGTGAGTCCCCATGGCTCTTCTGATGTCTTGGAACATCCTTTCTTCAACCGAGGTGCCTTGGTGGTTCTTTGACCTTGAGGTTTGGTGGGCGGCAGACATTTTATTTGTGGTAAGTCTTTGAGCTATTTTGAGATTGGTGGTTCTTATTGGTTGCTGCTGCTGCAGTTCTTTGATCCTTCTTTTATATTCTTCAGAATGCTTATACTGTAGTCACAATGACTCACAGTTGGTCATCATTGCTCATCTCATATACTGTATAATTTTCTTATACTCTGATCTGGTGGCTTACAAGAAAAGGCTATCTTCTGTGCTGATGTCATCATTCTGGGGTCACCATTACAATACCAAGTCTCTAAGTAATATCTTATTTCTCTAATTATCTTAGAAAAAGAGAGGGGTAGAAATAAGTATTATTATAAATTTACAAACTATTACTAAGTATAGTTATTCAGTATCATTACTCTATATACTACTTTATTATATCAATTACTGATATATATACTAAAATAAGTTAAATATTATTTCCACTTATAAATACTGTACCAATCTATAAATGTTGTTTCTATTTATAAATACTATTCTCACTAATGAATACTATTCTTATTTGTAAAAAGCAGGTCATATCTTCCTAAATAAATCTTACTATATATTTTATAATTAGTATATAGCAATTATAACTTTATAAAATCCTCTAGTAATAAGAATAAATAAACCTCAGTTCAAATAGTTTGAGCAAAAAGTCAATGATATGATACTGTGATGAGCAGCAAAAGTATACTGCTGAAATTATTAATTAGCTATATACTATATCTAGTATACTAAGTAATTAAGACTACTTTACTGTACCAACTTATATAATTAGCCAAAGATATCAGAAACAGTATGTTTACTATACTGGTCCAGTATACTATACTATCCAGAAAAACTTACTATAGATAGCAATCTATAATTAGTAATATAGTAATCAAATAGTAAATACAACTAAATAAAATACTTTAGAGATAAGAGTGAATAAACCTCAGTCTGAAATTCAGAATTCATTTCAACTCTGGTTTACTTTCAGATACAAAGAAGAGTCTGAAAAGTTCAAAAAGTAAAAGACAAGTCTATCTACCATATTTCAAGAGAAACTCTATAGCTACTGCCAGGATATTATGAGCTTACTTTCTCCACTCTGGTCTACTTTCTGATATAAAGAATGAGTTTGATTTTGGTTTGCTTATCAGATAAGTCTGATGAATCCAAGAAGTTTACCAAGTTTGAGTGAAGAATTTTGCTACTATTGAGAAATCTGCTATTTGTAGAAAACTCATAAGAATCTTACCACAAGCCAGTCTCCTGATACAACTTCACAGTGGACCTAGTCTATGATATAACCCCATACAAATAAAGTCAGTCTTTAATGTAACTTTGCCAAGAATCTGCCATCTGAGTTCTCTGAGCTATACAAATTATCTGTATCTTCTAAGTTATTTCTCAGAAGAATCTATCAATTCAGAAAGAATCTACATTATTCAAGTTATTGAGTTATTGAATTATCTATCACCCAAGTTATCTAAGTTATCAAGTTATCTGATATTTTCAGAAGAGCTAATTTAGGAGAATCTACACCAGATTGAGTTATCTACCAAATCTATATAAGGAATACTGCCAAGATCATCCTGTTAGAAATCATATATTTTTGGAGATTATTATACTATATAGAGATTGTCACACAGAAAACACATAAGGAATCTACTTATACTATATACAAATCACTGCCACTTATATCCAAGAACTCATCTCAATAAGAAAATCACCTGAATTACTTATAGATATCCAGATTGACTATTATATTACTAAATATTAATAAGAAATCTTATAACATTTTATTGCTTTTTGACAAAGTAACTGGGGGCTCAAGCCAAACTACATCAACTTCCAATCTTGTAATTTGTCTCTATTGAGATAGGTATGTTATATTTGAGAACTCAACTAAGAAGATTTCAAAGAGACATGACATTTTAGCTCACAAGAACCCACAGTCAAACTGGATATATTTGTTATAATACTAATCTCTGCCAACTATCCAGAATCAGAAAGATCTCAACAAGAAGCTAATATAGTACAGAATCTCCAATTAGTACCAACAGACTTATTACTAGACCAACTAGATCAATCAGATTATATAGGCAGCTCTGTAAGAGTTTTTGATGAGCTTGCATAACAACTTGAAGACCTCATTGAATAAGTCTGATTTCCTATAGAGATTTCACCAATTTCACTCATTGAATCTCTACTACTAGCTATCATAGAACAAGAAGACCAAGTAGTAGCCTCTTCAAGGATATCCAGATCTATTCTACCTTATTCAAGATCTCCAATACTATCCTCAGGATACCCAAGTATTCTGAACTCTAGCAACTATTCAGAAAATGAATCAAAATCAGTATCAGAATTAGAATTAGAATCAGAATTAGTATCAGAATTGGAACTAGAACTAGAATCAGAAAACAGTGATGAAGAAATAGCCACCCCATTGCCAATCTTTGCAGGATACCCTGAAGAAGACCCAAGAGAATTCCTTGATGGAAATAAAGAAATTACAGCTCTGAAGAATCTCTCTCCTAAAAGAAAGATTGCCATCTATAAGGCCCAACTCAGAGAACCAGCTAAAGGAATTTTTATCTGAGCAAAGAATAACCTAAACTCAGACTTTTAGTGGCCATCAATGCAGCATCAATCTGGCTAGTCAAGAATGATACCATGACTTACTGGTTTATTGAAAAGCATGCAGGAAATGATACCTGCTATAAGATATAAGAATCTATCATAGGAATGAAAATGAATCTTGGAGAATTATCCAGAGCATTCTATATAAGAATTTAAAAGAGAATACATATAGCCAGATTCAATACCACCAACTAAGACATTATAGGTCCAATGATCTTCATGAATGGGATTCCCCAAAACATTGCTCAGTATGTCTGTACTCTAGATATCAAAAGGTTTGAAGAGCAAGTAGATACAGCCTAAGGATTTTTTGATCTCAGATAAGGAACTATCTGGAGTGACCATGATAAGAAGGATGACAAAGAAGAAATCCTGGTCAAAGCCCTACAAGGACTCCTTCAAGAATAGGAAAGATCTGAAGAAAGAAAGCCAGCCAAAGAATAGAAGAAAGATAGAAATGAAATCAAGATCTCAGTTCCAAGTTAGATTGATTGGTGGACCAGATTGAAAAACTCACCACATATGAAAATCAGAGCTATCTACAAGACAATTAAGGATATATGCCACAAAGGAATCAAGATTATCTACTCAGAGATAACAGCAGCTATCAGTAAGAAGAAAGAAAATATCCTATCCAAGACAGAGCCCAAGTCCAATGCTTTTAGTGTAGATAATTCAGATACTATACAGTGAATATAACAATAAAAGAAGTGACTAAAGAGATTCAGAACCACTAAATTGAAGAAATGAAATCCAATATAAAAAGACTAAAGTCCATCCTATCAAAGATTTTGAAGAAGAAAGCTACAATAAAGACTATATTGATCTGAACTTATACCCAGCCAAAGTTATTATCAGAAAGACAGTCTACCCAGTAGAGAAAAGAAAGAGACCTGTAGGAAGACCATCCAGAAATACCAGCAGAAGAATTCAAGAGAAAAATAAAGAACATAAAGAGGAGCAAGTAGAAATATCTCCAAGATCTCCCTCACATTTTATTTCCAAAACAAATAAACTATCTTCAGAAGATAAAGAAATGGAGCAAGAAGAATAAGAACCTACTTCCCTGAAACCTAAGAAGAAGTATACTCCAAAGATCATACCCAGAGATATCTATAATAAGCCTGGCAAAATATTCAAGAAGCTAAGATAGAAGTTTCTCTTTTGCAGTTTCTATAACTGATATCAGCTGAAGTTCAAAACAAGTTGCTAAGAACCACCAAGTCTAGCACTGGCTGAGTCTCAATTCCACAGTAAGAACCAGCTCCCACCTTTATTCAAGCTGTAGAGAGATATGTCAGCACCTACTTATATAGAGATATTGGAGGACAAAAGATAAAAATCCTCATAGACACATAAGTAGCTAACTGTATTATTGCCAAATGATTTCTGGATACCCTCTAATAGCCCAATGATGGACCATCCAACCTTAGTATTATATCAGTAGATAGAGGCCAAACCCAACCCCTTGGAGAAGTGTGAAACATTACTATCTTTCTATGACACATTTAGTTTTCTATCACAAAAGCTATTGTTACTGAAGCTGTTACTTATGATATAATCCTTAGCACCAACTGGATGAAGGAAATGAATGCAGTTATTGATATCAGTCAACAAGTACTTAAGTTTTACTACTAAGGTAAGAAGTATAGAGTTAAGATAATTAGCTATAAGCAATTGAAGAAGAAGAAGAAGATCACTATTTAGGAAGAATATGCTAGTAGTGAAGAGTTTACTATAGAAGAGGAAGAATAATCTAAAGATAGAAATGATTCCAGACTCAATCTCTGAATCAACCTAGTTGATGATAGGCCAGAAGACAATGTATAGACCAGAAATACTACCTCTATCACAATTAGAGCCATTATAGGATAGATTAAACAATACTCTATCTGTCTTAAGAGATATAAGTTTTCTGAGCACTCCTCTAAGATAATTGGAATGAGAAATTTTCCTGGCACAGCCTACTCTGAGTGCAGAAGAAAGAAGAAGAAATACAGATATATTCCAGAAATATCTACAGCCAAAGCTACAGAAGTACTAGTAATCTGGGGTTAAGAATTATCTGAGATAGATGAAATCCCTGAATACAAGGTTTCTGAACAAAAAGTATTCAAAGAAGAAAAGGTCCCTGAACTTATTTTCTGTAATAATTCTCACTGGATACTATCTGAAGACAATGACCCTTGAAATATTGAAGAAGAACTCAGTATAATCTCCATTATTCCAAAGTAAAAAATATATAAAGAAAGTGTCTTTCAGTTAGAAAGATGTCTATATCAAATAGTCTTCCACTCTCTCTGAGATTACTGTTACCAGTGCTATCTACTGGATCAATAAGAAAGACAAAGACCCCAAAGGCCAGAACTCCCAACTATAATTATATAATCAACCACTTTCCAAGAAGTTACCACAAGATTGCAAAGTTGATTTAGAGGACAAAGTCTCTTTACCTGAACAGAAGGATATCCCTTGGCCACTCTTCCCATAACTTATGACTATAATAGATACTGATTTCCAAGACAACAGGAGATTAATAGCCAGGAACAGTATTTTCAAACAATGGAATATTGTAACTAAGACACCCAGACTACTAAGACTGCAGATACTAGAAGATTCATCTTAGCTAGGATATTGCAATCCACACATTGAAGAGAGGAAATAATAGAGGTTAGATCCAAAAAAGCCAAGCCAAGAAACTGAGAAGAAGAACCCTCAAGATCTATAATTTGATAAAAGATATCTTAGCTCTCATCAGACATATAACTCACTAAGGATGGATAGAAGATGCCACCAATTTTATAGAAGCCCTAGATCCTAGGAAAAAGAGGAATCAATTATCTTTGAGATCTCTCTACTGGAGCCAGATGGCTGCACCTCAACCTCAGAACTTAGAGACTTCCTGCCAATGGAGATTTAGCCCAAGGATAGCCCAAACTCTGCAAAAATATTGCTCAGTATATCCTACTATATCCCAAGGCCAAACTCCTGACAAAAGCTTATCAAGAAGATATAGAGTATAACCTCTACAGTCTGGAGAATGAACCTATTAAGCCTGGAAGAATATTGGTGTTCAGAACTAGACTAGCCATACAGCCACCCCAGGGAACCTATATCTAAATGACCTCAAGGTCTGGACTTGCTAGACAAGAAGTAACTATAGAAGGAGGAACTATAGATTCAGAATATATAGGTGAAATCAAGATCATCTTGCATAATATAAAGAATGATACCAAATTCTTAGAGGACAGAAGATTGCTTAAGTAGTCTTCATGAAAGTCAAGACCCTCCAATTATAAGAAGTCTCCAAACTAACCAAAGGAACAAGGCAAGATGAAGGATTTAGAAGCTCAGATAAGAAGAAAGTACATCTCCTTCTGGTCAACCACCTCAAGAGAAATGCTCTCCAGAAAGTATATTGCCAATTAGTCAAACTGTACACAAATCTCATTCTGGAGTCTGGAGAGCAAACCACCTTAGAAATCTTTCACCCAATCCCAGAAAACTCTTCTTTGAACTTAATGAAGATATCTCAAATCTGGATATTAAAGGATATACATTCTCTGATAAGATGAATCCAGTACACTCCTGAGCAATCAACCAGAGTTAGGAAAGCATCATCTTGCCAAAAGGAATCATCATAGGACATCTAGTGCCCTTCCTCAATCAAACTCACAGAGAAGTCTATAAGCTAAATCTATCAGAAATAGAAAAAGATCTCAGAAGAAAAGAAAGACCCCTCTGTAACCCAGGCAACAGTGAAGCCTTCTACTAATATTAGAGAAGAATTGATATCTCAGCAATGGCAACAACCAGTAGAACTCCTCAACAAATATCAAGATATCTTAATTACCAATTATGGCAACCTGTCATACAACTCATTATATTACTATAGTGTAAATATAGGAAATACAATATCCATCTAGCAGAAACCCTATAGAATACTCTATTATCTAAAGATATTCAAAAAGAAATACATTTAAGAACTCTTAGACAATAGAGTCATCCAACTCTCAACCAGTTCTTGGGCCAGCCCCATACTTATTATACTAAAGAAAGGAGAATAGAGACTCTGCATAGGCTATAGGAAACTCAATTCAGTCACCAAAAAGAATACCTATCCTTTGCCCAGAATTGATGTTCTCTTAGACTAGTTATAAGATATTACATACTTCAGAAGTATGGATCTTTTTACAGGATTTCATAAGATCCCTATGGACCTCAAAGACATTCAGAAATCAGTCTTCCTTGCCCTAGAAAAACTGTTTGAGTATCTCTGAATACTCTTTGAACTTTGTAATATATCTCTCACCTTCCAGAGAATGATGAACTCAGTCTATAATCTATTAATCTACTACTATCTGATTGTATATATAGATAATTCCAATATCTATTTAGCAAATTTCAAGGAATACCTACACTACCTAGAAGAATTCTTCAAGCTCAGCTATAAGAATAATCTGAGACTCAATACTAATAAATGCTACTTTGGGAAACAGAAACTTAAATTCTTTAGATTTATAGTTTTGATAGAAGGAACTCATGCTGATCTAAAGAAAACTCAGAAGATTAACAACTGGCCATTATCTAAGATCTTAAAGAAAATACTATCATTTTTAATACATACTACTATAGAAGGTTTATCAAAGAATTTGCTCAAATCACTACCCTAATCTAAATTCTTCAGAAGAAAGAAGTACCTTACAAATAGACAGAATCATAAGAGAAAACCTTCTAAGAACTCAAACACTGTCATGACTACAGTACTAATCCTTTTTAGCCCAATTTACAAAAGCCTTTCATCTTATATATAGATATCTCTAAAGATGGCCTTGGAGCAGTTCTAGCCTAAGAAGAACCTGACTAATAGTACCATATAATAGCTTATGCAAGTCAAGTAATCAATCAGCAGTACACCAACTATAGTAGCACCAAACTAGAGTGACTTGCAGTTATATGGGTGGTTACTCTATTTAAGCATTATGTTATTAGAAAAAAGTTTACTCTGATAACTAACCATATAGCTCTCAAATAACTATTCAACTGTAAGGAACCCACTAGTATCCTAGTCAGCTGAATTTTTATCCTTCAGGATTACAAAATCGCCATTATTTACAAAGCAGAGAAAGCTCATAATAATGTTGATGTACTTTCCTGCCAACCCCAATAAACCAGAAGAAGGGTGGACCAAGGAACTACACACTAAAGGAAGCTTCTCTGACCATCAAAGTATAAGAAGATCTCATTTGAAAAGAATATCAGAAAGCCCACTAAGGATAGACAAATATAGAAGAAAAGTTGTAAATAATATATCAATATTGGCCCAATCTCAGAACATAAGTCTGGGATATACTCAAGAAATATAATATCTATCAGAAGTACTAAGAAAGGAAGAACTATTAAGCACTACTATAACCAATTATACTACTAGACAATATCTTTTGAAGATGGAGAGTAGATGTAATTAGACCCCTACTAGTTATACCAAGAAAAAATAAGTATATTCTTATATTTGTAGAATATCTGACTAAGTGGCCCTAAGCTTTTCCAATAGAAATTGCAGATGTCTTGAGCATTGTAAATCTCCTCTATAGACTCACACTCAGATATAGACCCTCAGAAGAACTCATCTCTAATTGAGATACAGAATTCATTAATAATATAATCACAAGTTATGCCCAAATTTACAAAATCCATCTAAAACAGACTATATCATATCACTCTCAGACCAATGATGTAATAGAATAAATAAACCAGACTATTAAGAAAGGACTTGTCCAAGTTAATTCTATTAAATGGGACCTCTGCTTATCTGAGATCCTAGAACACCCCTACTGTCTTCACTAAATAAAAGCTCTTTGAAATAATGTTTGCCAAAAAAAAATAGAACTGCTGACTATAAGAATCTCAGAGACCTCCTCAAGAAGGTAGAACAGTTATGTAATCAAGCATGAATTCAGATTATTAATACCCAAGAGAGACAAAAGACATACTATAGAAGGATTAGAAGATCAAGATTGGAGATCAAGTATTAGTTTAAAGAAGTATGATTGAATCAAACTTTATTATCAAACTAGAGCCCAAATAGAAAGAACTTTATCTTGTATACATTATCAGAGAAACTAGTATTTATTTAAGAAGTATGAATGGATGAACTCTGAGAACACCAGTATATATTAACTGTCTCAAGATATATCTCTCCTCATATCATGAATCAGGCAATTGAACAGTATCTCCAGGCTCTTGTCCTGAGTTCATTCTAATTGCTTCTAGTTCTCCTACTACAATTTCATCAAGCTAATGGAAATTCCCTCCAATGAATCCAGACCCATCAGAAGAACCTCACCTTGGTCAGATGTTTACTACAAGTCCACCAGCTATAGACCAACTATATAATTAGAGAGTAGTTATAAACCTTCTAGCCCCAGATCTAATCTATATTAGGAACTCCACTGGCCTGATCTGGAAAAACACTACTACTGTAGATAGATTATATATAATTTTCAAATGAAATACTCCAGCACTGATACAGGCATAGTTCTTCCTAAATGATATATAACAAATAAATTCCACCACCTACCTGACTATCATCAACTATGTTGAAATCCTGTTCCTGAAGGAAGAAGAAGAACCTATTGAATAGAGTGACTCTGATTCAAATGAAGATAATAGTTCAGATATTGATACTGAAGATACTTATACATATTGGGATTATGACTAAAGAATAGTCTGAGGACAGACTATCCTTTGGTAGGGGCTAATATGATGAGCAAGTAGAATTGTACTGCTGAAATTATAAATTAGTCACATACTATATCTAGTACACTAAGCAATCAAGACTACTTTACTGTACCAATCTATATAATTAGCCAGAGATACCAGAAACAGTATATTTATCTATATCAGTAGTATATCATACCAAATCAGTACACTATACTGATCTAGTATACTGTACTATCCAGGAATACTTATCATAGTTGGTAATCTATAATTAGTAATATAGTAACCAGATAGCAACTGCAACTATATAAAATAACCCAGAGATAAGAGGGAATAAACCTCAGTCTGAAATTCAGAACTTATTTCAACTCCAGTTTACTTTTCAATATAAAGAAGAATTCAAAAAGTTCAAAAATCAAAAGACAAGCCTGTCTACCATACTTTGAGAGAAACTCTACAGCTACTGCTAAGAGATTGTGAGCTTACTTTCTCCACTCCAGTCTACTTTCTGATATAAAGAATGAGTCAAATTTTTGGTTTACTTGCCAGATAAGTCTGAAGAATCTGAGAAGTCCACTAAGTTTAAATGAAGAACTTTACTACTATTGAGAAATCTACCATTTCCAGAGAACCTATAGAAATCTTACCACAAACCAGTCTCCTGATACAACTTCATATTAGAGTTAGTCTATGGTGTAACTCTATGTAAATGAAGCCAGACTTTGATATAACTTTAATAAAAATCTGCCATCTGAGTTCTTTAAGCTACCTGAATTATCCTTACTATCTGAGTTATTTCCCAGAAGAATCTCCTACTTTAGGAAGAATCTGTATTATCTGAGTTATTCAAACTATCTGAGTTATTTGAGTTACCAAGTTATTGAATTATCTGTCATCTGAGTTATCCAAGTTATCAAGTTACCCAATATTCTCAGAAGAGCCAATTTAGGATAATCTATATCAGATCAAGTTATCTGTCAAATCCATATAAGGAATACTACCAAGATCATCCTGTAAGAAATTATATATTTTTGGAGATTGTCATGCTACACAGAGATCATCATACAGAAATTATATAAGGAATCTACTTATATTATACACAAATTACTGCTGCTTAAACCCAAGAATCCATATTACTCACAGATATCCAGATTGACTATTATACTACTAAACACCAATAAGAAATCTTAGAACATTTTATTACTTTTTGACAAAGTCACTAAGAGCTCAAGCCAAACTACATCAACTCTCAACCTTGTAATTTGCCTCTATTGAGCTGGATATATTATAATATACTTAGGAGAAATATATATTAATAACTACTTAATCTAGAAAATATTAAAATACTTAAGAGTAGTACTTATAAATGAATGATTTAAATTAATTTAAAGTAGATATATATGATATTTGAATCAAATTGATACAACTCAATTCAAAAATTGTTTTAATTTCCAAATTAGGCCATGATCATTTTCCTCAATAACTCAATTGATTTTGGTGCTCTTGATGTTATTAGAAAGCCATTATAGAGAGCTTTATAATGAAACTAGTTATATCAAAATTGGATGAAATCTTGTAGAGTTAATGAGGAAAAATTTATACTTTAATTTGGAAATTAAAATAATATTTGAATACCATATATATTTACTTCAAATTGATTCAAATTATTTATTTGGAAGTACTACTTAGGAGATATATATTTGCTGATAAGCTACTCCTAAGAAATTATGAGCCCATTTATACTCTAGTCTACTTTCTGATATAAAGAAGTCTATCAGAAAGAAGAAGAGTATATTATAGTTATTTGATATACTTACCAGACTAAATTAGAAAAGAAATCAATTATATTTTAATATACTTGCCAGACTAAACTAGAAGAGAAATCTGATATATTTTGATATACTTACCAGATTAAATTAGAAAAACCTGAGAATCTATACTATTTAAGAAGTTTAATGAATTTACTATATTTTACAGAATTGTATCTAATTAGAAAATTATCAAAATTATCTAAAGTATATAAATAAGAAATTATTAAACATTTTGTTATCTTTTGACAAAGTAACTAGAAGCTCAAGTTAATTTATAGAGTAGCCCCAATCTTGTAATTTGCCTCTATTGAGCTAGCATATTATAATAGACTTATTCTGGATCTGAAAGATATTATAGTATTTTCTGATCACATAATAGATCTGAAGTTAGTAGATCTATAGTAGATATAGTACTAAGATAAGATTAGTACTCAGAATAAATTCAATCGAATTAAATTTATTCAATTCAAATCAAATTGAGTTCTAATTTGATTCAAAGTCCAAATTAAATCTAATTTTTCAAAATTTAATAATTTGACTAAAATATATCCAAATTTAATTAATATTAGCTTATTCTATATATATTATAATAGGAAATCTAGTATAATAAAGAATATTAAATTTGGACATATTTCTATTGAGTTATTACATTTTGAATTTTAGATAAATATTTTAAAATAAATTAAATTAGGTCTCAATTCAATTTAAATTTAATTTAAATTCAAAAATTTCCAATTTAATTTAATTAAATGACTTTTAATTTAATTTGATTTAAATTAATTTAATTTATTTAAAGGTACTAGGTAAGGTTTTTTAATATATTTGAATCTGTTGGAGACAACTTCTATTAATTTTATAGAACTGAGATAGGGAAACTGATAGGGTCTGAAGTAAGCTAAAAATAGTACTGATTAATTCTTTAATTCATTATATTGATGAGAGGTATATCTTGAGATAATTGATATGAACTAAAGTTTATAAGATATATTTAACTATTGTGATATACAAAATAATATAATATAACTAGATGATATAAATACCATAGTTATTCTATTACTACAGAAATAGTATAAATGACTAGATAGCCAAAAAATAGAAATGGAGAGCAAATGTCTACTGGACAGTAGATGTCTAATATATATATAGCAAATATCCACCAAACTATAGATGTCTGCTATATAATAAGTATCTGCCAGACATTAGATATCCACTCCAAATAGTAGATCTATAGTTAGCTACATAGTAACTATTGTCACATAGTGGTTGCTGAGTCCTTCAAATATACCAGATTCTCTTCAAGGTGTATCTCTTAGACTAACTCAAGTTTGTTATAAGCAAGTTCTTATTGAAGTACCTTCCTAAGATCTTATAGTCCTCAAACTTCTTATCTTTAACTGTCTTGTTATCTCTTAGATTGCTTGTAAGAAAGTGTGTATAAGTGAAACCAGAACTGACTTTATTTCAGAGGAAATAAGAGGGGTATTTATACAAAATATAATTCAATAGTTGCTAAGATATAAAGCTAAATATAAATTCCAATAACTAAAACTACTAAGTTCCAGGGTCAGCACTGATGGTTGTACAGGTTCAGGATGCTGGTATAATTCAGTGTCACATCAGAATACCAGTGCTGGCATTATCCAGTATTACATCGAATTACTGATGCTGTCATTATTCAGTATAACGAAGAACTTAGAGCAGAAAGTTCAGGACCATGGGGGCTTCATCCTCATCATCAGAGGTCAGGATATCTTTGAAGGAGATGAGGTCTGTGAATTTGTCATTTTTGCATGCTTCGATGTTGTGTGAGATGACATTATCTCTGATGATATCATCATATTCGGCAGTGGGGAAATCAGGAATAAGGAGATCTGGAGCTCTCCAGTCTATGAGGTTCTCTTCCACAAAATAGAGGACAAATGTAGGGTCTTGGAAAGATCTAACCTAGATGCTTGGACCTTGGAATACTGAGATCAATCCTTGCAGAAATTAGTCTGGGTTGTCTTGGAGGATGAGGTACCAGAAGTCTTCTACTTCATCACTATTGAGGGTGATAGTGGACTGAGCTTCTGTAGCCACCCTTACTTCTAGTGCATTGATATGGCAGGATGATAGGTCTCTGAAATCTGAGACTCTAACATACTCTAAGTTGGAGATCGACCATAGTGCATATCTGAAGATCTGATGGATCTTCTTAGCTGTCCTTGTTTTGTATATATCCATGGGAGTAGCATCTTGTAGCTCTTGAGTACTGGCCTGTGGGAAATTCCAGCAGAGGAGGTTTCCTATTTCATACTCCTACAACATTTGGAGACATTTTGTAGTAATGGTGATCCTTGTTTCCATTTCACAATAGTAGAGGATAAAGTAATAGGGATCTGCAGTACCCAGGTTGACACTAAGAGTCCTTCTTGAGTGAGTCCTCATGGGTCTTCTGATGTCTTGAAACATCTTTTCCTCAACTGAGATGCCTTGGTGATTTCTTGACCTTGAGATTTGGTGGGCAGCAGGCATTTTATTTGTGGTAAGTCTTTGAGCTATTTTGGGATTGGTGGTTCTTGTTGGTTGCTGCTACTGCAGTTTCTTGATCCTTCTTTTATATTCAGGATGCTTATACTATAATCACAATAACTCACAGTTGGTCATCATTGCTTATCTCATATACCATATGATCTTCTTATGCTCCGATCTGATGGCTTGTAAGAAAAGACTGTCTTCTGTGCTGATGTCATCATTCTGGGGTCACCATTACATCTTTCTCCTGAAGAAGAATCTTCTCGAGTGTCCTTATTCATTAGTCCAGTCCTGAAAAATTTGCTGATCCCATAACCTCTGGCAAGGGGTCAAAAAGTAGTGTTTATGGGCTGGCATCTTCCCTTTATATTTTGGCATAATGGTGAAGGGTTGCTCTCTTCATATAGAGCAAGGGCCTGATTCTGATCTTGATCAATCAGTTGACAGTTCGAACTCCTCTGACTTTGAAAGTCTCACAGATGAGTAGTTGTCAGTATCATATCCCTTAGAGAATGGTCCAGACAGATAACCTGCTGATCACAGAACATGCTGTTATAATTTGTAGACTAGAATCTTGTAGGCAGTCATCATGTTTTGCTTCTCTTGTATAGGTTTGTGGTACTTCTTGAGTCTGTTCCTAAGTACTGTAGTAGGCAGTATGGTCCCTGAGATTTTTCTAAGCCAGAAGGTGGTTTTCTTGATATCTTGCACATAGAAGGGTCCTTCCTATTTGGGCTCCAGTTTTCATGACCATGAGGCTTCTACCATATTTCGATACAGTAGAACCTTTTCTCCAATTTGGATAGGTTCTAGGGCCTTGTGATTCTTTTCTGCATTCTTCCTTATCAGCACTTATGACTTGGTGATATAATCTTAAGCCTTCTTCCTCATTTGGTGTAGTCTCCAGATTTCTGCTTCAACCTGTCTCCAAGTTAGGTCTAGATTTATAGCTGAGATTCTATTAGAATCTTCTTCTCTGAAGAGCAGCTCTCTTGGGGTAAAGTGTGTGCTCTGTGACCATATGTCTCATAGAATAGAGAGGGCAATTGGGAGATAGTTATCCCAATTCTCATATATCTCTGAGATCTTCACTAGGATGTTCTTGAGGGTCTTGTTGGTTCTCTCTGTCTGTCTATTTCCTTGAGGGTAGTATGTAGTGGTCTTGATGTACTGGATCTTGTATTTCTGATACACAAATTCCATACCATGGTCTGTTGTGATTTGCTTTGGTATCTTAGAGTGGCAGATGATTTCTCAGTGCAGGAAGTCGGCTATAGAGAGGGCATTGACTTCTTGTAATGCTCCTGTCTCTATCCATTTGGTGAAGAGGTCAATAATAACTATAATATAGCAGTTTCCTGATAGTATTACTGGTAGTAGTCCAATGATATCCATTGCAGTGTGGTGGAAGTGGATAGGCTCAATTCTTGATGACCCAGATGCCTGGTCTTGCTGATCTTATTTCTGTTTTTGGCACTTGTCACACCATTTGACAAATTGGTACAGGTCTTCTTCCATCTTGGGCCACCACATGGTTCTTCTTGTCTTATTGTATATATTGGTTCCTCCTAGGTGTCCTTGCTCATGTACTTCCTTCATTACTTGATACTTCTTGTATTTGGATATTACTAGCTTTTCTCCTTTTCTGAGTGTAGTATTGTCTAGTTCAAACTATTTCTAAGTCCAGTTGATGATAGTGATTGTCCAGGGTTTGAGGTGGTTGGGCATCTTCTGCTGCCCAAGGTAGCTGATTAATCCATAGTATAGCTCCTTATTCATGTTGAATAGTCTTGATGGGGGTGTTTTGGAGTGTGCTTGAGAGTGCATTGGCATTGGTGTTGGTCTTTCCTGAGCAGTGCTTGATAGTACAATCATACTCTTACAGCCTGTAGATCTATCTGGCATATATTCCTTTGGGGTTCAGAGTGTGGAATAGCTAGGCAAGAGTAGAGTAGTCTGTTTGAATGGTGAAGTATTTTCTGGCTAGTTAGTCATGGAACTTATCTACTGCCCAAACTACTGCTAAGCATTCAAGCTTGCATGACTTGTAGTTCTGTTCTGCTCCACAGGTACCTCAGCTTGTATAGGAGATGACATATTCATGTTCACCCTTCTTCTGAGCTAGGACTGCTCCAAGTCTGTGCTCCTTGGTCCATTTGAATTTGGTCTCCTTCTTCAGTAGCTTGTAGATAGGTGCTGTAATGTTAGAATATCCTTTGATGAATCTTCATAGTAGCTGGCCAGTCCAAGGAAGGCATCAACTTCTGTGGTTGTTCTGGGTCTCAGGTAGGCTGCAACAGCCTCAATCTTCAAAGAGTCTATATGGATTCTGATCTGATTGATGAGGTGTCCTAGATAGGTGATTTCCTGAGCTGCAAACTTGCATTTCTTAGGCTTGATGTAGAGGCCTTACTCCTTGAGCTTCTTGAGGGCTAGCTGTATGTGATTGATATGTTCCTGTATTGTATTGCTGAAGATGATCACATCATCAACATAGACAAAGAGCCATTTTCCAATCTAATTGCTGAAGACTCTATTCATCATTCGTTGAAAACTTGCTGGGGCATTATATATTCCAAATGGCATTTGCAGGTAGATATAGATAGTATCAGGTGTGATGAAGGCTGATTTCTCACTGGCATCTTGAGTGAGACCAATCTGATTGAAGCCTGAGAACAGATCCAAGATAGTGTAGTATTTGGCTTTGCTTCCAAGAGTGGTAAGGATTTCTTGAATATTTGGCAAGGGCTGCCTATCCTTCTTGGTGATAGCATTGAGCTTCCTGTAGTCAATGCAGAGTCTTGGTACAAACTCTCCAGGTTTGCTTCCTTTCTTTGAGGCAAGGACAATAGGTGAGGCCCAGGGGCTGATAGCTTGCTTGATGATTCTAGTTTCTTCTATTTCCTTGAGTTCTGCTTGCAGCCACCCTCTGTAGGCAGGTGGTATGGGTCTGACTTTCTGGTAGATAGGCTTGGTATCACCAGTGTCAACTTTGTGGTAGTACTTGGGTTCTTGATTGTAGATATCTCTAAAGTCTGTAGCAAGTACTCCTTCATTCTGGTGCAGGATCTTGAGAAGTTGTTCCTCCAGAGGAAAGCTTTCTCCAATGGTATATGTGTGCTTGTTCTGGTCCTTGTCTTTCTTGTGCTCAAGTTTGGTAATCTTGGTTGCAGCATAGGCTCCTCTTCCAGTAGATCCAAAGCCTTGTTCTCCTCTCTTGGTCTTGATGAGTTCAATGGCTTCTATGATCTTGAGCTTCTTGACTTTGTGGATCAGTATCTGGCCAATTCTGTCATGCTTCTTGACTTTGAATGGAGTGGTGGGGTTGTGATTTCTGACTATAAGGAAGATCTTGCCAGTGTAATCAGAGTCAATTACTCCTCCTTCAACTGAGATTTTGCTTTTGGCCAGACTGCTCCTGGTCTTGATAATTCTGGTATAGTTCTCTAGTAGTTTGACTCCAATTCCAGTACCAAGTAGGGTGGTGGTCTGTGGTTCGAGGGTAGCATCTTAAATGCTGGTAATGTCCATTTCTATGGCTCCTTCAGTCTTGTATTCTGGGATCTTGGCTTCAGGGTGAAACTTCTTGACTTTGAGAGTAATGTCTGATTCTTGTTCCTCTTCATCATCACTGTCAGTCTGAAGTTCTGGGGGCTGGTAATCTTCTTTGGCTTTCCTTTTTGCTTTGGCAGCTTCTTGCTAATGTTTTTGTTAGCAGATTTTTCTGACTTCTCTGATACAGGACCAGCAGTCATTCAGGTGTTCAGAGCAGTACATCCTAGTACCATGGGGGCATCTTTCTTGAGGAGCATAGTCATTGATGATCTTGTTGTACCACTGCTCATCTGTGAGCTTGGGTGTCTTGTTCTTGTTCTTGTTCACCAAGTGCATGAAGACCTCTGTGTCCTCTTCATCTCCTTTCTCCATGTCTGGTAGGACTCCTTTATGAACATTGATAGAGACTCATACCTTTCTCTCTTTATAGTTGATCTGTATCTTCTGGGCATTGAGGTCAATGATGGCCTTGGCCTTGTGAAGCTATTGATTGCCAATGAGGATGTCATAGTTGGTGGCACTTGTGACAATTACATCTACTGAAATGGTAGCTCCTTCTATCTTGATGGGGACTTCTCAGATTTTGCCAAGGGGGGTAGCTCATGTACCATCTGCTGTAACATAGACTATCTTGGTAGACTCTTCAATGTCCCAACCTAGGCAGTCAATTGTCTTCTTGCTCATGAGGCATCCTCCAGCACTGGTATCAATGATAGCATCAAAGATACAGTCTTCAATCTGATATGGGGTATAGGCAGATGTCTTGCGTTGGTCTTCAGATTCTTCACCTGAGTTCTCAGATTCTTTCTGTACATTGTGAGCTTCTACAATCTTGTACTCTTGATTCTTGGCAGTAGTTGCAAGTCCTACTCTCAACTGCTGTCTGAAGGCAGGGACTTCGGCTAGCTATCCAAAAGTGGCATTGACTTTCTACTCCTTGAGGTCCTTGTAAATATCATACTGGTGGATCTTGGTCTTGTATAGCTTCTGTTTCTTCTTGCATTAGCTTTCTCCTGAGACTGGAGTAGTGCCTTAAATGATTTGGTGGGCAGCTTCATCTAACTCTATGTCTTGATCAACCTCCTCTGATTGAGTCTTGCTTTGAATAGTGACAGCTGGGGTCTTCTTTGGTCTTCCAACTGGCTTGCTGTTGCTCTTCTTGTTATAGTTCAAGCTCCTCATAGTATTCTTCATCATCAGTATCACCAATCTCCTCGATGATTACTGCATTAGTTTGTTCTCTGATTCTACTAGCATTGCTTAGTTGGGCTTTGCATCTTGTTTCATTCATACAATTCTTTGCATAGTGGCCTTCTTCTCTACATCTGTAATATATGATATTGCATTCTTCTGTAGTGGCTGCAAATCTCTGTACTGGTCTCCTGTTGGCACTTCAGACTTCTCTAACAACATCACCAAGGTGTGTAGTCATCTCAGCGAACTGCTTGGTGAGTTCCTCCACTGGGTCAGCTTTGGCTGTCTTGGGGATAAGTGAGGTTAGTTGTCTTTTTATAACTGTGGCAGATATGATACTGGTTGGCTTTGATGACTCCATCTTGATGCCAGTATTTTCTCCATTGAGTGTTTGACAGGGTGTCTGGTAGTCTAATATCTCTGTACAAAGACCACTTTCTGATCAAGGGTTAGTGCAGCTGGAGTAGACTGGATTGCTAGGGCAATTTTAGAGTGAACTCCTTTGAGGAAGGTTGAATCCGCTATTTGTTCCTTAAGGTGGTCATCATAGCCAGTCAAGACAATCTGGTGGCAGATTCAGGTATAGAATGAGTTGGGATCTTCACTAAGTCTCTGGCAGATAGTATTGAGTTGATCCTTGAGAGCTTGCTTGATCTCTTCAGTATAATATATTGTTCTAAGGAAGGCCTTCATGTTAGCAAGTTTGGCTGCACCAGCATCAGCAATGGTGGCTATATTGAACTTGTCTCTGGCAGATCCTCTGAGGCTGACTGATAGAAGGGCCAATTGAGCATCCACACCAAGGGCTCATATGGTGGCGAATTGTTCAAAGTCTTCAATGAAGGTCAGGATTGACTCTTCTGTAATATATCTATAGAATGTGGGTGGGCACATTTCCATCTTGTCTTGAATTCTTGCAGAGGTGACTCTTATAGTCAGGATAGTTGTTGTGGGGTTTTTTTTTTTCACTTAAAAGTGAGGGATTCATCTTGAATCACCAGCCAATAGATATCAAGTTGTCACATAGTGGTCGCTGAGTTCTTCAAATATATCAGATTCTCTTCAAGGTATATCTCTTAGACTAACTCAAGTTTATTAGAAGCAAGTTCTTATTGGAGTACCTTCCCAAGGTCTTATAGTCCTCAAACTTCTTATCTTTAACTATCTTATTATCTCTTAGATTGCTTGCAAGGAAGTATGTGTAAGTGAAACCAGAACTGACTTTATTTCAGAGAAAATAAGAGGGGTATTTACACAAAATATAATTCAATAGTTGCTAAGATATAAAGCTAAATATAAATTCCAATAACTAAAACTACTAAGTTCCAGGGTCAGCACTGATAGTTGTACAGGTTCAGGATGCTGGTATAATTCAGTGTCATATCAGAATACTAGTACTAGTATTATCCAGTATTACATCAAAATACCAGTGCTGGTATTATTCAGTATAACAAAGAACTTAGAGCAGAAAGTTCAGGACCATGGGGGCTTCATCCTTATCATTAGAGGTCAGGATATCTTCAAAGGAGATGAGGTCCATGAATTTATCATTTTCATGTACTTCAATATCATGTGGGATGACGTCATCACTGATGATATCATCATATTCAGTAGTGGGAGAATTGGGAACAAGGAGATCTGAAGCTCTCCAGTCTATGAGGTTCTCTTCCACAAAATAGGAGACAAATGTGGGGTCTTGGAGAGATCTAATCTGGATGCTTGGGCCTTAGAATACTGAGATCAATCCTTACAGGAATTGGTCTGGGTTATCTTGGAGAATGGGGTACCAGAAGTCTTCTACTTCATCACTATTGAGAGTGATAGTGGACTGGACTTCTGTAGCCACCCTTGCTTCTAGTGCATTGTTATGGCAGAATGACAGGTCTCTGAAATCTGAGACTCTAACATACTTCAAGTTGGAGATTGACCATGGTGTATGCCTGAAGATCTGATGGATCTTCTTAGCTGTCCTTGTTTTGCATATATCCATGGGAGTGGCATCTTGTAGCTCTTGAGTGCTGGCCTGTGGGAACTCCCAGCAGAGGAGGTTTCCTATTTTGTACTCCTGCCACATTTGGAGGCATTCGGTAGCAATGGTGATCCTTATTTCTATTTCATAACAGTAGAGGATAAAGTGATTGGGATCTGCAGTACTCAGGTTAACACTAGGAGCCTTCTTGAGCAGGTCCTCATGGCTCTTCTGATATCTTGGAACATCCTTTCCTCAACTGAGATGCCTTGGTAATTCCTTGACCTTGAGGTTTAGGGAGTAGTAGGCATTTTATTTGTGGTAAGTCTTTGAGCTATTTTGGGATTGATGGTTCTTGTTGGTTGCTGCTACTGCGGTTCCTCAATCCTTCTTCTATATTCTTCAGAATGCTTGTACAATGGTCACAATGACTCACAGTTGGTCATCATTGCTCATCTCATACATATACTATATGATCTTTTTGTACTCCGATCTGGTGACTTATAAGAAATAACTGTCTCCTATGCTGATGTCATCATTCTGGGGTCACCATTACACTATATAGTAATCACAACTATATAAAATACTCCAGAGATAAGAGTGAATAAACCTTAGTCTAAAAATCAAAAGCAAAAGCCATTTGTCTAATATACTTAGGAGGAAAAATCTGCTAATAAGCTACTACTAAAGAGTTGTAAGCTATTTTTTACTCTAGTCTACTTTTCAATACAAAGTTTGAGATTTGCTACCAAGTTTGAGTAAGAACTTCACTGCTATTTGAAGAGAAGTCTACTATAGGAACCTTACTATTGTGACAAACCAAAACATAGTAATCTCAAAACCTAACCAGGTGATGTGAACATTAGTACAGCATAGTAATCAGCAATCATTGCTGCAGAAAAATGTATAAATAACCAGATAGCCAAAGAAGGAAATAATGTAGACAGTGGCTGTCACCCTGACAGTGGCTATCACCCTGACAATGAATGTTACTCTATAAATAGTATTCTATAGTTAGTCAGATAGCAACCAGATAGCAACCACAATGTATAAATTATCTCAGAGACAAGAGTGAATAAACCTCAGTTCGAAATTGAATCCAAAAACAAAAGACAAGTCTGCCTACCACACTTCGAGAGGAACTCTACAGCTACTGTTAGGAGATTGTGAGCATTGGTCCCCTTTTCCCACTCCGGTCCACTTTCCAATACAAAGAATGAGTCCATTTTTGGTATGCTTGCCAGATGAGCCTGAAGAACCTGAGTTTGCCACCCAAGTTCAAGGAGGAACTTCACTGCCATTTGAGTAGCCCACTGCTTAAGGAATAAGCCGCTATTTCCAAGTTATTCTCTGCCTTCTCAAGAAAGCCACCTTGCTCAAGTCAGTTTCTGATGCAACTTTGCAGTAGAGCCAGTCTATGATGTAATCCTGTACAAATGAAGCCAGTCTTTGACATAACTTTGCCAAGAGACCCTTTCCTAAAGAACGTCACCAGTTGCTCATATTCCCAGAAGAGCCCATTCTGGAAGAACTCACACCATCCAAGTTATTCCCAGTTAAAGCTACCATTTTCGAGAAGTCTGCTGATTCAGGAGAATCTGTGCCATTTACTATTTTCAAGTCATCTGCATTCCCAGAAAACCCGTGATATCCAAGTTACCTGAATTATCTGCCACCAAGCTTTTCATTATTCCCAGTGAGCCCATTATGGAAGAATCCATACCATACAATTCCCAGTGAGCCAAATCAAGTCATTTGCCAAATTATCAGAATTTCTGCATAAGGAACCTGTCACACTACACAAGATCAATACGCAGAAATTGCATAAGGAGAACTGCTAAATTGCCAGACCATTACACACAGAGATCATCATACTACATATGAAATTCTACTATTCCCAGTTGACCCAAGAAGGAAATCCATTCACACACACATACACCCAAACCACCACTACACCCAGAGAACCATCCTAATTAGGAAATTGACATACAAATCACTTGCAGATATCCAGCCTTTTGACTATTATACCACTAAACACTAAGGACCTCAGGAATCTTAGAACATTTTGTTGCTTTTTGACAAAGTAACTGGGGGCTCAAGCCAAACTACACCAACCCCCAACCTTGTAATTTGCCTCCATTGAGCCGGCACATTACATTTGAGGGCTCAACTGGGAAGATTTTTAAAATCAATGTGACTTTTTAGCTCACAAGAACCCATAGTCAAACTGGATACATTTGACCCAACACCAATCTCTGCTACTACAGGAGAACCAGTTATCATCAGCATCTGGACAGGAAGAGAAGTAATTACTTCAAGACTTGCCAATTATCCAGCATCAGAAGGATTCCAACCAGAACTAGAAGGCAGTACAGCCCGAAATCCCCAACCATATCAACCAGACAATACAGACAGCCCTGCTAGAGATTTTGAAGAACTTGCACAAGAACTAGAAGATCTTATCACAAGAACCCAACACTTTACTGCCAGACACCCCACACCAGTCCCATCAATCTCACCAATAGAACCCCTACCACAACCTCTTGCAGAACCGGAAGTAGCTCCTACAAGAATATCTAGGCCTATTCTACTCCATCTAAGGACCAGAACACCATTCTTAAGATACCCAAGCACTCCCACCTCCAGTGACAGCTCAGAAAGTGAAACAGAATCTGAATCCGAACCTGAACCAGAATCAGAAGAAAGTGATGAAGAAATGGCTACTTCACTGCCAACCTTTGCAGGATACCCGGAGGAAGACCCCAGAGAATTTCTTGATGGAATTGAAGAAATTGCAGCCTTGAGAAATCTCTCAGATGAAAGAAAAATTGCCATCTATAAAGCTCAGCTCAGAGAACCAGCCAGAGGAATTTTCCATCAAACAGCAAACAACCAAGATTCTGAACTAGCAAGACAGATACAAGCAGCAATATCTGATGAGCTAGAATATGAGGCCATGGTCCACTGGCTTATTGAAAAATATGCAGGAAATGAAACCTGCCACAAGGCTCAGGAATCCATCATGGGGATGAAGATGAATCTTGGAGAATCACCCAGAGCCTTCTTCATAAGAATCCAGAAGAGAATGCATTCTGCCAGGTTCAATGCCACCAACCAAGATATCATAGGTCCAATGACCTTCATGAATGGAATTCCCCCAAATATTGCTCAGCATGTCCACACCCTGGGCATCAGAAGGTCTGAGGAACAAGTAGATGCAGCCCAAGAATACTTTGATGTCAGACAAGGAACTATCTAGAGTGATCATGATAGAAAAGAAGAGAAGGAAGACATCCTGGTCAAAGCCCTACAAGGACTCCTTCAAGGACAAGAAAGATCTAAAGAAAGAAGGCCAGCTAAAGAAGGAAAGAAGGATAGGAGCAAAATCCAAGACCTTAGCTCCAAGTTGGACCGATTGGTTGGACAGATTGAAAAACTCACCACACGTGAAAATTGGAGCTACCAGGACAACAGAGCATACCCATCACAGAGGAGCCAAGGTTATCCACCAAGAGATAACAGGAATTACCAGCAAGAAGAAAGAAGGTACTCTGCCCAAGATAGAGCCCAAGTCTAATGCTTCCACTGTGGACAATTCAGACACTATGCCACTGAATGTGACAACAAAAGAAGTGACCAAAGGGACTCAGAACTACCAAATGGAAGGAATGACACTCAGTACAAGAAGACTGAAGCCCATCCTGTCAAAGATTTCAAGGAAGCAAGCAACAGTGAAGACTATAGTGACCTAGACTTGTACTCTACTAAGGTTAGCACCTGAAAAACAGTCTACCCAGCAGAGAAAAGGAAGAGACCTGTAGGAAGGCCATCCAGAAATGTCAGCAGAAGAATGATCCAGGAAGAAGATGAAGAGCATGAGGAGGAACAGGTAGAAACATCTCCCTGAACTCTCTCACTATTTGTGTCTGAAACAAATGAGCTGCCACCAGAAGATGAAGAAATGGAACAAGAAGAACAGAAACCTATACCCCTGAAGCCTAAGAAGAAGTACACTCTGAAGACCATACCTAGAGATATTTACAATGAAGCCTGGCAGAAGATTCAAGAAGCTAAGATGGAAGTCTCTCTCCTGTAGTTCTTGCAACTGACACCAGCTGGAGTTCAAAACAAATTGCAGAGAACCACCAGATCTAGCACTGGCCGAGTCCCAATCCCACAGCAAGAACCAGCTTCCATCTCTGTCCAAGCAGCTGAGAGACATGTCAGCACCTACTTATATGGAGATATTGGAGGACAAAAAGTGAAAATCCTTATAGACACAGGAGTAGCTGTCTGTGTCATTACCAAATGATTCTTGGACACCCTCTAATGGCCCATTGATGGACCATCCAACCTCAGCATCATAGTAGCAGATGGAGCCCGAACTCAACCCTTTGGAGAAGTATGAAACATCACTATTTCCCTGGGACACATTCAGTTCTCCATTCCCAAAGCTGTTGTCACAGAAGCTGTCACATATGACATAATTCTTGGCACCAACTGGATGAAGGAAATGAATGTAGTTGTTGATATTGGCCAACAAGTACTCAAGTTTGACTATTGAGGCAAGAAGTACAGAGTTAAGGTGACCAGCTATGAACAATCAAAGAAGAAGAAGAAGGTCACTATTCAGGAAGAGTATGCCAGCAGTGAAGAATCTACTACAGAAGAAGAGGAAGAATCCGAAGACAGAAATGATCCCAGACTCAATCCCTGAATCAACCTGGTGGATGACAGATCAGAAGCCAATGTGTGGGCCAAGAATACCATCCCTATCACCATTGGAGCCATTGCAGGAGAAATCAAAGAGTGCCCTAGATGTCTCAAGAGACACAGGTGTCCCAAGCACTCCTCCAAGATCATGGGAACAAGGAAATTGCCTGGCACAGCCTGCCCAGAGTGCAGAAGAAAGAAGAAGAAATACAGATATGTTCCAGAAACACCTGCAACCGAAGCTGCAGAAGTACAAGTGATTTGGAGTCAAGAATCATCCGAGGAAGAAGAAACTTCTGACCAAGAAGTTCCTGAACAAGAAGCGCCTGATGAAGAAGAGATCCCTGAACTCATTCCCTAGGATGAGCCTCGCTGGACACCACCTGAAGGCAATGACTCTTGGAATATAGAAGAAGGACCCAGTACAATCACCATTATTCCCAAGAAAGAAACCCACCAAGAGAAAGCTTTTCAGCTAGGAAGGTGTCCACACCAAATGGTCTTCCACTCTCCCCAAGACTACTGCTACCAGTGTCATCTGTTGGACCCAGAGACCAGAACTCCCAACTACTCTTGTACAGTCCACCACCTTTCAAGAAGTCACCACAAGGTTACAAAGTTGATTTAGGGGACAAGGCTTCTTCACCAAAACAGAAATATACCCCTTGTCTACCCTTCCCCCAACCTATGATCAAGATGGGTACCGATTTCCAAGACAACAAGAGATAAATAGCTGGGAACATCATTTTCGAGCAATGGGATATTGCAACCATGGGAGACACCCTGACTGCTGAGACTGCAGATATCAGAAGATTCACCTCAGTCATGATGTTGCAGTGCATACTTTGAAGAAAGGAGATAACCAAAGCCAGATCCAAAAAAGCCAGATTCAAAAAAGCTAGACCAAGAAGCCAGGAAGAAGAATCCTCAAGATCTGTGATTTGGAAGAAGATATCCTAGCTCTCATCAGACATGCTACCCACCAGGGATGGGTAGAAGATACTGCCAACTTCATGGAAGCCCTAGACCCTACAGGAAGAAGGGGAATTAATTACCTCTGAGACCCTTCTACTGAGCCAGATGGCTACACCTCAATCTCAGAGCTTGGAGGCTCTCTGCTAGTAGAGCCTCAGCCCTAGGAAAGCCCGAACTCAGTAAGGATATTGCCCAGTATGCCCTGCTACACCCAAAGGCCAAACCCCTGACCAAAGCCCACCCAGAAGATGTGGGATATGATCTTCACAGCCTGGAGGATGAATCTATCAAGCCTGGAAAAACCTTCATGGTCAGAACTGGATTAGCCATGCAGCCACCCTAAGGAGCTTATATTCAACTAACCTCAAGGTCTGGACTTGCCAGACAAGGGATAACTGTAGAAGGAGGAACCATTGACCCTGGGTATACAGGTGAATTCAAGGTTATCCTACACAACAGCAGTGCAGAATGATACTGAATTATTAGGGGACAGAAGATTGCCCAAGCAGTCTTCATGAAGGTCAAGACCCCACAGTTACAGGAAGTCTCCAAACTAACTGAAGGAATAAGACAAGCAAAGGGATTTGGAAGTTCTGACAGGAAGGAGGTACATCTCCTTCAAGTTAACCACCTCAAGAGGAATGTTCCCCAGCAAGTGTACCAGCAATCAGTCAGACTGTATAAGAATCTCATCCTGGAGCCTGGAGAACAAACTACCTTTGAAATCTTTGTACTACCTGACTCCAGAAATCTCTTCTTTGAACCCAAGGAAGATATCCCACACCTGGATATAGAGGGACATACATTCCCTGACAAGATGAACCCAGTACACTCTCAAGGAACCAACCAAAGTTGGGAGACCATCATCTTGTCAAAAGGAACCATCATAGGACATCTGGTGCCTTTTCTCAACCAAACTCATAAGGAAATTTATGAACTAAACCTATCGGGAAATGGCAAAAGGTCCCAGAAGAAAGGAAAGGCCCCTCTATGACCTAGGAGACAGTGAAGCCTTCCACCAATATTGGAGAAGAACTGACACCTCAATAACAGCAACAACTGGTAGAACTTCTCAATAAATATCAAGATATCTTCACCACTGATTATAGCAACCTGCCATACAATCCATTATACTACCACAGCATAAATACAAGAAATGCAACACCCATCTGGCAGAAACCCTATAGAATACCCCATCATTTGAAAACATTCAAAAAGGAGCACATTTAAGAACTCTTGAACAATGGAGTTATCCGACCCTCTACAAGCCCCTGGGCCAGTCTTATACTTATTGTACCAAAGAAAGAAGGATGGAGACTCTGTGTAGATTACAGAAAACTTAACTCAGTTGCTGAAAAGGATGCATATCCTTTGCCTAGAATCGATGACCTTTTGGATCAGCTATAAGATGCCAGATACTTCAGCAGCATGGACCTTTTTGCAGGATTTCACGAGATCCCCATGGACCCCAAAGACATTCAAAAGACAGCCTTCCTTACCTTAGGAAAACTGTTTTAATACCTCCGAATGCCCTTTGGACTCTGCAATGCACCCCCCACCTTTCAGAGGATGATGAATTCAGTCTATGCCCCCTTGATCCACCATTGCCTGATTGTATACATGGACAATTCTAACATTTATTCAGTAAATTTCGAAGAATACCTACACCACCTAGAGGAATTCTTCAAGCTCACCCACAAAAACCACTTGAGACTGAATGCAAAGAAATGTTACTTTGGAAAACAGAAGCTCGAATTCCTTGGATTCATAGTCTCAAAAGAAGGAACCCATACAGACCCAAAGAAAACTGAGAAGATCAACAATTGGCCAGTACCCAAGACTCCAAAGGAGACACTATCATTTCTGATGCTAGTATCCTATTACAGAAGGTTTATCAAGAACTTTGCTCAAATCACTGCCCCAATCTGGATCCTTCTCAAGAAAGAAATGCCATTCAAATAGACAGAATCACAAGGAAAAGCCTTCAAGGAACTCAAAAATCGCATAACTACAGCACCAATCCTTGTGTGCCCCAATCTACAGAAGCCATTCATCTTGTATACAGATGCTTCTAAAGATGGTCTTGGAGCAGTTTTAGCCCAAGAAGGACCCAATCAACAGCACCATGTGATAGCTCATGCAAGCAGAGCTACCAATCAGCAGCAGATGAACTATGGTAGCACCAAACAGGAATATCTTGCAGTCATATGGACAGTCACCCTGTTCAAGCATTACCTTATTGGAAAAAGATTCACCCTGATCACAGACCATGCAGCCCTCAAATGGTTATTCAACCACAAGGAACCCATGGGAATCCTAGTCTACTGGATCCTTATCCTTTAGGATTACAAAATCACCATTATCCACAAAGCAGGGAAAGCTCACAACAATGTTGATGTACTTTCCCGCCTGCCCTAATGAATCAGAAGAAGGGTGTCCCAAGGAACTATACCCTAAAGGAAGCTCCTCAGACCATCAAGGCACAAGAAGATTTTATTCGAAAAGAATATCAGAAAGCCCATCAAGGACAGATAAGCACAGAAGACAAGATCCGAAAACTGTATCAACACTGGCCTCACCTCAGAACTCAAATCTGGGACATTATCCAGAAATATGACACTTACCAGAAGTACCAAGGAAAGAAGAACTATCAAGCCCCTTTGCAGCCAATTCCCCCACCCACTCACATCTTTCAAAGATGGAGAGTAGATGTAATTGGACCTCTACCAGTTACACAAAGAAGAACAAATACATCCTCGTATTTGTGGAACATCTGACGAAGTGGCCTGAGGCTTTCTCAATGGAAATTGCAGATGCCTTAACCATTGTAGGCCTCCTCCATGGACTCACACTCAGATATGGACCCCCAGAAGAACTCATCTCTGACCAAGGCACAGAATTCATCAATAACATAATTACAAGTTATGCCCTAATTCACAAGATCCACCTCAAAAGGACTATATCATACCACCCCCAGACCAATGGCATGACAGAGAGAATGAACCAGACCATCAAGAAGGGACTTGTCCAAGTCAATCCTACTAATTGGGACCTCTGCTTACTTGAGATCCTATGGGAAATTCAGAACACCCCTGCTGCCTCCACCAAGCAAAAGCCATTCGAAATGATGTTTGCCAAGAGAACCAGAACTGCTGACCATGAGAATCCTGGAGATCTCCTCAAGAAGGCAGAACAGTTAAGTAATCAAGCCTGAGGACAGATTATCAAAGCCCAAGAAAGACAAAAGAAGTACTATAACCAAAAACAGAAGGATTAGGAGATCAAGATTGGAGATCAAGTACTAGTTTGGAGAAGTATTATTGAAACAAATTTTGCCACCAAACTGGAACCCAAATGGGAAGGACCTTATCTTGTACACAACATCAGAGAGACTAGCATCTATTTAAGGAGCATGGATGGATGAACCCTGAGAACACCAGTACACATCAATCACCTCAAACTATATATTCCCTCTACACTATGAGCCAAAGAATTGATCAGCACCTTCAGACCCTCATCCTCAGCTCTTTCCAAGCCCTACCAGTTCCCTTGCCCCAGTTCTGTCAACTTGAAGGAACCCCCATACAATTGATCCAGAAGCATCAAGAGAACCTTGCCATTGCCCAAAGGTTGCTTCAGATCTATCATCTACAAGCCTTCTACAACATTGGACAGCTATTGACAGAACCTTACATAAGGAGCCCAGCCAGAATTACTCTCAGAGAAGAAAGAACCACCAAATGAATCTACACCCTATACAGATGAAATGATGGAGCCCTGGTGCAGTCCGACTTCCACCTCAATGATATCCATCAGATGAATGAGACCACCTTCCAGAGTATCCTCCAACAAGTAGATATCTTGTTTCCTGAAGAACAAGAGGAAGATCCAGAACTAGAATGGAGTGACCCTGGTGTAGGCAATGAAGATGATGGAATAGGCATAGATGCAGAAGATACCTATGCTTATTAGAATGATGACTAAAGGATAGTCTGAGACAGACTACCCTTTAGTGGGGGCTGATGTGATGAACCAAAATGTAGCAATATCGAAACCTAACCAAGTGATGTGAACATTTGTACAGCATAGTAACCAGCAACCATTGCTGCAGAAAAATGTATAAATAACCAGATAGCCAAAGAAGGAAATAATGTAGATAGTGGCTGTCATCCTGAAAGTAGCTGTCACTCTGACAGTGACTGTCACTCTGACAGTGATTGTCACCCCATAAATAGCATTCTATAGTTAGTCAGATAGCAACCAGATAGCAACTATAATGTATAAATTACCCCAGAGATAAGAGTGAATAAACCTCAGTCCAAAATTGAATCCAAAAGCAAAAGACAAGTCTGCCTACTATACTTCGAGAGGAACTCTACAGCTACTATTAGGAGATTGTGAGCATTGGTCCTCTTTTTCCACTCCAGTCCACTTTCCGATATAAAGAATGAGTCTGTTTTTGGTATGCTTGCCAGATAAGCCTGAAGAACCTGAGTTTGCCACCCAAATTCAAGGAGGAACTTCACTGTCATTTGAGTAGCCTGCTGCTTAAGGAATAAGCTGCCATTTCCAAGTTATTCTCCACCTTCCCAAGAAAGCCACTTTGCTCAAGCCAGTTTCTGATACAACTTTGCAGTGGAGCCAGTCTACGATGTAACCCTATATAAATGAAGCCAGTCTTTGATGTAACTTTGCCAAGAGACCCTTTCTCAAAGAATGCTGCCAGTTGCTCATATTTCCAGAAGAGCCCGATCCAGAAGAACTCATGCAATCTGAGTTATTCCCAGTTGAAGCCGCCATTTTTGAGAAGTCTGCTGATTTAGGAGAATCTGTGCCATTCGCCGTTTTCAAGTCATCTGTATTCCCAGAAAACCCATGATATCCGAGTTACCTGAATTATCTGCTGCCAAGCTATTCGTTATTCCCAGTGAGCCTGTTATAGAAGAATCTATACCATACAATTCTCAGTGAGCCAAATCGAGTCATCCGCCAAATTATCAGAACATCCGCATAAGGAATCTGTCACACTACACAAGATGGACATACAGAAATCACATAAGGAGAACTGCTAAATTGCCAGACCATCACACACAGAGATCATTGTACTACACACGAAATTCTACCATTCCCAGTTGACCCAAGAAGGAAACCTGTTCACACACACACACACCCAAACTGCTGCTACACCCAGAGAACCGTCCCAATTAGGAAATTGACATACAAATCACTCACAGATATCCAGCCTTTTGACTATTATACCACTAAACACCAAGGACCTCAGAAATCTTAGAACATTTTATTGCTTTTTAACAAAGTAACTGAGGGCTCAAGCCAAACTACACCAACCCCCAACCTTGTAATTTGCCTCCATTGAGCCGGTATGTTATACTATATATAAAGCTAGTCTATTTAATATAATCTGATAGTGAAGTCAGTCTTTGATATAACTTTGCTAAGAGAGAATTTATACCAATTAAGTTATCTGCCAAAACTAAGTTATTGGCCAACCTACTTATTAAAAAGTTTTGCCAAATTTGCTAGTCTGATACTTAAGAAGAAGACCAACAAATTACTGTTATATAAGGAAATTCACTTATAGAAATCATTATACAGAAATTATATACTTTTGGAAACACAATTATTATATAGAAATTGTATAAAGAAACTGCTTATACTATATAGAGACTATTATATAAAATCACTACTATACTTAAGAACTATTCTAATAAGAAAATTAACCACTGTATTCAGATTTGACTATTATATTACTAAAAACTTACCTATATAGGGCTATCTACTCAGAAAGATAGTATTATTCTTAGACAGAGGCTATGTTAAACTTTTCTGTATCATTCTAATTTTTTCAAGTATCAGCTGTTCCAGAGGACTTGATATTATATTACTAAAACATTATATTAATTTTCAACAAAGTAACTGAGAGCTCAAATCAAACTATATAAATTCTCAATCTTGTAATTTGCCTTCATTGAGCTAGTATATTATACTATACTTCTTAAATAGATACTTATTTCTCAGATATTATATATATAGTAAGATCTTCTTATATAGATTTCAGTTTGGTAGAAAAATTAATTTTAATCATATTTCTTTAAATAAGAACTTAATCTCTAATCTTAATTTTCTAATTCTTCTACTTTTCATTATAATACTTTTTTTTACTTTTCTTAGACTCTGATTATCTGAGCTTAGGCTTAACTTTATAATTATTCTGTTTTATTCAGGAGTTCTCAGAGATTCTTATAATCAATAATCTGAATCTTCTTAATATTGAAATTCTAATTATTTGTATCTCTATATTTTATAGCATATATAACTTAAATATGACTATATTACTCTTGATTATATTACTAATTCTAAGATCTAAATATATATTATCTGAAGTAATAAATAGTACTCTTCTTTACTCTTCTCTACTTATTTATAATAAAGATTATGAGCTCTGCTAGTACTGAGTAGTGTGTTGAGTAGTAGAATTATACTACTGAAATCATAAATTAGCCAAATATCATATCTAGTAAACTAAGCAACCAAGACTGCTTTACTGTGCCAACTTGTATAATTAGCCAGAGATATCAAAACAGTATATTTATCTGTACCAGTTCAGTATACTATACTGTCCAGGTATACTTACCATAGATGCAATCTATAATTAGTAATATAATAATTAGATAGCTACTATAACTATATAAAATACCTCAGAGATAAGAGTGAATAAACCTCAGTCTGAAATTCAGAATATATTTCAACTCAGATTCACTTTTCAATATAAAGAAGAGTTCAAAAATTAAAGTAAAAGACAAGTCTGCCTACTATACTTTAAGGGATATATCTGCCAAAAGCCAATTAATCCAGAAAAGATTACAACACTTAGGAGAAACACTCACTTTAAAGCTACTACTAGGAGATTGTGAGCTATTTTTCACTCTAGTCTACTTTCCAATATAAAGAATGAGTCTATTTTCAAGAGAAGTCTGCTATATTTTTGGTTCACTTACCAGATAAGTCAGAAGAGAAGAATCCACTATTCTCAGAGAGTCTACTATAGGAATCTTGCCACAAGCCAGTCTTCTGATGCAACTTACAATAAAGCCAGTCTATCTGATGTAATCTATGCAAATGAAGCTAGTCTTGATGTAACTTACTAAGAATCTGTATCTAAGTTATCTGTATTATCTAAGTTATCTGAGTTATTCAAATCATCTAAAATTATCAAGTTATCTGATATTTCCAGAAGCTCACCAATTGTATTCAAATTGAGTTATCTATCAGAAATTATATACTTCTGAGTATAATATTTTTATGTAAGAATTATATAAGGAATTCCATCAAGTTATCCAGAGATCATTACACTACACAAGTGATTGTCATGCTAGAAATTGTATACTTATTGAGATCATCATGCTATACAGAAATTTTCCATTATATAAATTACCCATATTATATACAAATTACTGCTATACTCAAGAACTGTTCTAATAAGAAATTCAACCATTGTACCCAGATTGACTATTATACTACTAAATACCAATAAGAATACCAGAAATCTTAGAACATTTTGTTACTTTTTGACAAAGTAACTGAGAGCTCAAGCCAAACTACACTAACCTCCAATCTTGTAATTTACCTCCATTGAGCTGGGCATATTACATTTGGAGGCTCAACTGAGAAGATTTCAAAATTGACATAACTTTTTGACTCATAAGGACCTATAGTCAAACTGGATATATTTGATATAATACCAATCTCTACTTCTATAGAAGAACCAGTCATCACCAGAATTTGGACAGAAAGAGAAGTAATTACTTCAAAACTTACCAATTATTCAGCATCAGAAGGATCTCAATCAGAAGCCAGTATAGTACAGAATCTAGTCCAACTTGGAGCTGAGTTCTTGGATTTCACTACTGTTCTTCTTTCCTTCTTTGGCTGGCCTTCTTTCTTCAGATCCCTCTTATCCTTAGAGGAGTTCTTATAGAGCTTTGACCAGGATATCTTCCTTGTCATCCTTCTTGTCATAGTCACTTCTGGTAGTTCTTATCTGACATCAAAGAATCCTTGAGCTGCATCTACTTGCTCTTCAGACCTTCTGATACCTAGGGTGCAGACATGCTGGGCAATGTTCAGAGGAATCCCATTTATAAAAGTCATTGGACCTATAATGTCCTTGTTGGTGGTATTGAATCGGACTGTATGTATTCTCTTCTGGATTCTTGTAAAGAAGGCTCTGGGTGATTCTCCAAGATTTATCTTTATCTCATGATAGATTCTTAAGCTTTGTGGCAGGTTTCATTCCCTGCTATTTTTCAATGAGCTAGTGGATCATGGCTATATATTCCAGCTCATAGGATGCTACTGCTTGTATTTGTACTACTAGTTCTAAGTGGGGGTTATTTGTTGTTCAGTGGAAAATTCCTCTGGCTGTTTCACTAAGCTGGGCCCTATAGAGGGCAATTTTTCTTTCTTCATCTGAGAGATTCCTCAGAGCTGCAATTCCTTCAATTCTATTAAGGAATTCTCTAGGGTCTTCCTCTAGATATCCTGCAAAGGTTGGTAATGAGGTGCCCATTTCATCATCACTTCTTTCTGATTCTGGTTCTGGTCTGGATTCTGATTCGAATTCTGACTCTGATTCACTTTCTGAACTATCACTGGAGATGAGGGTGCTTGGGTATCTTGAGGATGGTATTCTGAACCTTGGACAAAGTGAAATGAGCCTAGGTATTCTTATAGAAGCTACTTCCAATTCTGCAAGAGCTGGTGGTAAAGGTTCTATAGATGAGATTGGTTTAACTACTGTAGGGTATCTGGCTGCACAATTTCAGGCTTATATAATGATATCTTCTAGTTCTTGGGCAAGTTCTTTGAAATCTCTAACAGGACCACCTGTGTTGTCTGATTGATCTGGTTGGGGATTTTGGGCTATACTGATTCCTGGTTAGAATCCTTCTAACACTGAGAAGTTGGCAAGTCTTGAGGTGATTACTTCTCTTCCTGTCTAGATACTAGTGATAACTAGTTCTCCTGTGGTGGCAGAGATTGGTGTTATATCAAATATATCTAGTTTGACTGTGGGTTCTTATGAGCTGAAAAGTCATGTCAATTTGAAATCTTCTCAGTTGAGCCCCTAAATATAATGTACCTGGCTCAATGGAGACAAATTACAAAGTTGGAGGTTGATGTAGTTTGGCTTGAGCCCCTAGTTACTTTGTTAAAAGCAATAAAATATTCTTGGTTTTTAGTGATATAATAGTCAAAACTGGATATCTGCAAGTGATTCTGGTGATTTCCTTATTGGGATAGGTTCTTGGGTGTAGTGGCAATTTTGTATATAACATGGGTGGTCTGTCAATTTAACAGTTTTCATTCTTGGGTGGCAGGCAATCTTTGTATAGTTCAACGATCTCTAAAAGTATGTGATTTCTGAGTGATAGTATGATTTGGTGGATAACTCAATTTGGGTACAGATTCCTGAAATAGCTTACTGGGAATTATACTGACAGCAGATTCTTCTATACTAAGCTTACTGGGAACAAATGAATAACTCAGATGATGTAGCTAACTTAGATAACCTGAATGACATGGATAACTCAGATAACTAAGATGATATAGATAACTTAGATAACTCAGAAGTCATGGATAACTCAGATAACTCAGATGATGTGGGTTTTCTTCTCTTGGCAAAGTTACATCAAGACTGGCTTCATTTGCATGATGAATTATTGTGAAGTTGTATAAACAGACTGGCTTTGTGGTAAAAGACAGACTTTTTCTCAAATGGCAGCAAAGTTCTTTCTTGAACTTGGCAGATTTCTTCAGGCTTATCTGGCAAGTGAATCAAAAACATAACAAACTCTTCTTTGTATCAGAAAGTGGACTGGAGTGGAAAGGAATGCTTTGCTCACAATCTCCTAGCAGTGGCTGTAGAGTTCCTCTCAAAGTATGGTAGGTAGACTTGACTTTTGCTTGGAATTCAATTCAGACTCTTCTTTATATTAGAAAGTGAACCAGAGTTGAAATGTGTTCTGAATTTCAGACTGAGGTTTATTCACTCTTGTCTCAGGGATATTTTATATAGTTGTGGTTACTACTGGTTACTATATTGCTAACTATTGATTGCTAACTATGGTAAGTATTCCTTGAGGGTACAGTATATCTTGAGGGTATAGTATATCTGGAGAGTATAGTATATCTGGAGAGTATAGATTAATATACTGTTGCTGATATCTCTGGCTAAATATACAGGTTGGTACAATAAAGCAGTCTTGGTTGCTTAGTGCACAAGATATAGTATATGGCTAATTTATGAATTTGGTAGTACAATTCTGTGACTTGTCATAATATTAAAAAATTCAATAATATATTTTCTGAGCCATCAGGGGAGAGCTCTCAGGAAAATAAAAACACCACAGCTTAGACAATCCCTCATAGTAGAGGCTTCTAAATATCTCCTAAAGCATATCAATTTCTTACTCTGTATCAATCACATAAGCTAGCAAGTCCAAAAATCTTTTCAAAATATCACATTCCAGGGGTTTTCCAAAATCCAATCTGAGACCAACTCTATCAGATAGAAGGGTTGAGAGAATTGCCAAAGCAGCCTCTAACTCTCATCTCAAAGCAGTCAGCAATTCTCTTAGATCAAAATCAGCAGAGATAAAATCAGCTTTCATTTTGCTATAATATACTAGAAGAATCTGATGATAGTGGGTGTGAAGAGAAGAATTGTCAGAATAGAAAAAAAAAAACACAATTGACAAGAGATGCTAAGAGATATAAGAGAATACTGGAGGATACCAGAGACTAGCTGTGAGAGGTACTCCTCTAAAGAGAGAGGACATCATTAGTACAGATTGGAAGTCACTCTCCCAACTAGTCTTCAGTTATCCTTATGATATCCCCACAATGGTGAGACAGGTAAGCCTGGCTGTCAGAAGTCCCGTCTCAAGAGTGAATGCTAGAGATCAGCTAGAAGAGATCCTCTGCCAAAGTGGGAGTATATAGCCAGTACAAATCAGGAAACACCCCCCTAATCAGTCTCCTCAGGATGCTAAAGACCAGCTGCAAGAGATCCTCCTCCAGAGAGAGAGTACATCATTAGTACAAATCGAGAGACACTATCCCAAATAGTCTTCTGGATAAAATATTGAAGACAGGCTGCAAGAGATCCTCCTCAGAAATGAGAGAGTATATTTTTAATATAGATCAGGGAACACTCCCCCAATCAGTCTTTATGTTATCAGCATATTGTCATAGCAAACATCAGCTTGACAAACATTGGCTTGGTAAATATTATCTTAGCAAATATCACTATAGAGAATAAATACAATATACCAAAAGTAGCAAGGCAAGGTAAGGTGAGGTGAGGCAGAGTAAGGTGGGTTGGAGAATTTATACAAAGTACCTTAGACAGAGATTTCAGATGGCCTTTTCAAGCAGGAAGGCATTTTGGGGTAGTCAGAATGGAGTATAGATGGTCTTTTCCAGTGGTGAGGCATGCAGAAGATAAGCTGTAAGAAATGGAGAGTGAGGGAAGTGAATCAGAGTAAGTAAGAGATGTGAAGCAGAGTGAGTAAGAGAAGTGAAGTAGAGTGAGTGAGGGAAGCAAAGTAGAGCAAGTGATGGAAATGAAGTGGAGTAAGTGGGAGAAATGAAGCAGAGCAAGTGAGGGAAATAAAGCAGAGTAAATAAGAGAAATAAAGTGGAATAAGTAAGAAAAATGAAACAGAGCAAGTAATGGGAATGAAGTGAAGTGAGTGAGGGAAATGAAGTGGAGCAAGTGGGGGAATAAAGCAGAGTGAGTGAGAGAATGAAGCAGAGTGAGCAAAAGTCTCTCAAAAAAAA
>RBNI01000059.1:0-46376 GCA_003990745.1 Jimgerdemannia flammicorona | reverse complement strand
AAAACCAAAAAAATCTAAATTTTCTTTCAATAAAAATATGTGAGACATTGAGTATATTAAAAAAAAAAAAAAAAAAAAAAAAAAAAAAAAAAAAAAAAAAAAAAAAAAAAAAAAAAAAAAAAAAAAAAAAAAAAAAAAAAAAAAAAAAAAGCTTCATCAATAAAGAGATATATTAAGAAAACAGTAATAATAATAATAATGAGAAAGTTTTCTATAGATCATATAGATGAGACAAAAAGAGAAAATCAAAAAGTTAAGATAAAAAGTATGATTAAGCTAAGTTTGATAGTAATTATCATTACTATAATAAGTATAGATATTATATAAGTAATTTTTATTATAAGAAAAACAAAAGAGAAGATAAGAGTAAGAAGAAATATAATAGTAAAGAGAAATATATAAACTATATAGTTGAGACTAATAATAGCTAAAGTAGTATATTCTATATATAAGTAATATATATATATAGAAGATCTGAAAAATATATCTATACCTAAGCTATATACTTTTTAGCTAGCAAAAAAGAAATGATATCAATAGTATAAGTAATATAAGTGAAGAATATATCAATATAACTAATAATAATGAAGTATAACTTATAGACTCAGATACTATATAATATATAATAGTTTATTAGGAATGGTTTCCCATATATAAGCAGTTTGAGCATTCTATATCTATTAAGTTGAGAGATAATAATATCATCTATACTTAGAATAAGAGAAATATCAGTATATATCTTTATGGAAATATTATGAAACCTACTGATATCTTTCTAGACAAACTATATACTCAAGATAGATAAGAATCTCTTCTCAATAGGCAAAATAATAGCCCATAGTGATAAAGAGATGCATATATATGTACTCAAAGAAAACAATGGTATACAATTTAAAGAATGACAAAAAGATCATAATAGTGCCAAAATGTGGTAATCTTTATATGATCAATGACATACCAAATAGATATAGTGTGATAGTCTCAGTATATATGATGATAGCTATACTAAATGAATTCAACATACATATAATATCAATGTCTGAGATATATATATCAACAGATTATGAGAAGTGATTAGTAAATAGATTGCTGGCTGTATATTGTAATGTGCCAGCTCAATGGAGGCAAATTACAAGATTGGGGGTGCTATGTACGTAGTTTGGCTTGAGCCCCTAGATACTTTGTCAAAAAGTAACAAAATGTTTGGTATCCTTGTTGGTGTTTAGTGGTATAATAGTCAAATCTGGATACAGTGGTCGATTCTGGCGATTTCCTTATTGGGATGGTTCTTGGAGTTAGTGGCGATTTTGTATGATGGTCTCTGTGTTGTGTAGCATGAGCAGGTTTCCTTATGCAGGACGATCTGGCAATTTAGCAGTTTCCTTCTGAGTGACGGATGATCTCCATGTAGCACGACGATCTCCAAAAGTATGCGATTTCTGCGTGACGATCTTGTGTAGCGTGACGATCTCCAAAAGTATGCAATTTCTGGCGTGATGACGAGCTGGCAATTTCGGCAGAGAACTCAGTTTGGCGGAGAACTCAGTTTGGCAGATATGTAACTTGATAACTTGGGTAGCTTGATAACTCGGATGGCAGATAACTTGGGTAACTCAGATAGCATGGATTCTCCTGAATCAGCGGGCTTCTGGCTTTGTCGGGCAAGCAAATCAAAATATAGCGGATAACTTGGATTCTCTTCTTGACTGACAAAGTTACATCAGAGACTGGCTTCGTTTGCATGAGGTTATGTCGAGGGACTGGCTTTACTGCGAAGTTGCATCAGATAGACTGGCTTTGTGGCAAGGTTCTTATGGTGGACTTCTCTTCTTTGTATTGGAAAGTGGACTGGAGTGGAAAAGAGGAACCAGACTCACAATCTCCTAAAAGTGGCTTTAGAGCAGGTGTTTCTCCTATGTGTTGCAATTCTTTCCTTAAATCAAGTGGCTCTTGACAGACATATCCTTCAAAGTATAGTAGGCAGACTTGTCTTTTGCTTTGATTTGTGTTTCAACTTTTCAGATTGAGGTTTATTTACTCTTGTCTCTGGGATATTTTATATAGTTGTAATTACTATCTAGTTGCTTGTAGCTAACTATAGATTGCTATTTATGGAGGACAGACATTCTCTGTCAGGGTGATCTTCACAGTCAGAGTGATCTTTGCAGTCAGAGTGACCTTTACTGTCAGTAATATTTCCTTCTTTAGCTATCTAGGTTATTTATATAAGTTAGTATAGTAGAGCAGTCCTGATTATCTGGTACACTTGATATAGTATATGGCTAAATTATATATAGTGACTAATCTGGATAGTGACTTGGTACATTTTTCTGCTAGCTTATCACAATATATACATATATATATAACAGCTTCTATAAGAATTATATAAAGAATAAAACATTCTAATATTTATTTAAAAAATAATTAAAATATATATCCAGAATCCTCAATCTTATCTACACTTAGTACTCTGAATGGATTCAATTTATCTAGATAAGATTCATCATATAATGGATTCAAATCAACTTGAATTAGTCTTATAATCTAATCTGAATTAATTTAGATTGATCTAGATCACTCAAAATCTTTAATAACATCACTCTTTCTTTGTTTTTTTTTTTTTCTGTTACTTCTTTGTTTTTTTTTTTTTTCTGATACTTCTTTTTGTTTTTTCTACTATATCATGAATAAATAAATGGCAACTCTTAATTATATATTGGTCTATTCATTTTTTCACCTATTCAATAATCATCAAAAGAGAAAATATTTGAGATAAAAAAGTACTCTCTACTGATAATATTAAATTTTTTCTCATATAGATAATATATAAGCTACTTATTAAGAGCCAAAGAGGTAGTGGTAATAGTAATGATAATGGTGATAGTAATAATAATAGCAATGATAAGGATGAGGGAGAATTCTAGCAATAACTTATAGCAACTCTTCAGATCTTGGAATTTATAGACCTCATAGCTATGTATATAGCAGTCTTTTTAGAGTAGCCAATAGTAGATATAGATTGTCTTTTTGCCACTATATTTAAATTCCATAGTATAATTAAATTTATTTTATACTATTTTCTTTTTCTTAGGGTCCATAGCTCTATAGTGAGATCTATTAACTTTATTTACAATATCTGGTCAAGATGAAGAAAGGCTGAAGAACATTATGAGATATGTCTTTGATAGCTGAGCTATTGAGTCAATATATTATATGGCAGAGGTCTCAAAAGGATAAGAAGTAAGCCTTTATAAGTAATCTTATATAACTTATCTATATACAACTCATTCTTATACTATTTTTTAAATATACACTCTTTATTTTATTTAATTTTATTTTTTTATATTCTCTCTTAAAAATTTCTATATAATACTTATATATAATCTATCTGCATATCTAACTTAACCCACTACTCAGATCAAGGCTAAGTTCTACTATAGAGGAGAATTCAAAGTTATCTAAGTTTGACCACATCCAGCATCTAATCAAATAGAGAAGTTCAAGGACAAGTTATTTAATATAAGTAATATCAGTATTACTATCAAGACTTAGGAGTCTATATTCAAATCAAAGTTAATTATTCTTGATCAAGAAGTCCATTGGCCTGCTGATGTATCTAATGATAAAGAGAACTATATTATTATTAACAATTATAGAAAGGTGGTTATAATTGTGGTAAGAAATCTCTATAGTAATGAGCTTTATTACTATATTAATGAGATTTGTAAAGATTGTGTCAAATACTGAGAAGTGGAAAAGAGAAGCAAGAAGAGAGAGTTTGGATGAAAATTAGATATACTACAATATTGACAAAGAGTGAGTTCTCTGGAGTTTTTCTGAAATCCTCTACATTCATCTTCTTTTTTTTAAGATTTTCTTTATAAATCTATTTTTGTTAAATTTCTAGAGATATATAAGATTCTATACCATTATTAGAACTTTTAGAAGTTCTGTCAAAGAATAAGCTACATATGAGCATAATATAGCCTGTGTGGTAATAGTAACTATGATCTGGGGTTTTTTGAGTAGATTTCTAGAGTGAACAGTATGCTAGTTTAGTAGTACTCTCAATATAACTATATATATTCTTAATATAATTTAGTATACTATATGAGGTGAGAAGCTTGACTTTTTTTTAATATAGCTCAGAGATTTCTGTCTCTTATATACAAAAAGAAAGAATTGATCAGATGCTATATGTTTCAGTAGGTTTTCAAGCTAAGGCTTTTAGGGCTTAATAAAGAGCAGATATCCTTTAATAATATTTAACTATATATATACTTGTATCATATTAGAGTATATCAGATCTATCTATATATACAGACAATAATATTACTTTAATAATGTTTTATATTCTAGAAGAAAGAGTCCAACTTGGAAGGACAGTAATAGTATCTAGTATATAATCTTACTTATAGTTTTTTGGTTTCATTTGTGGCCAATACAGCTGTTTTATTCTAACCACACAATCTCTATAACACTATCATCTTTAAGGAGAGCTCAGTCACTATAGTCATCATACTCATAATGGATAATAAGCTCATCAAGGCCTAAGACTGGTAGGTAGAGCAGTTTTGTAAAGGTTAGGCAGTCTTTTGTAAAGATTAGATAGTTTTTTGTGAAAGTTAAACAGTCTTTTTAAAGGTTAGGCAGTCAGACACCTCTTTTATATATAGTATTAGTTTTAGCTTTTTACTAAGCTCTACTGGTTTCTTAACTCTACTTTATAGTACTGCTGATATAGTACTGTAGCATAGGGCTAGGGCACCCATGGAGTCCAAATTTATACCAGAATTCAACTGCTTAAAGCTGCTTCTCACAGTGAATTATTGGGCCAGATCTCTTTCCAGTACCATTCGGGTTACACAACCTTTGGAGAGCACTTACAACAACGTTTTTGGTGAAAAGAGTCTAACAACATGGCGACCGACAGGCAACCTGAGATGCGTACTGGGTAGGGTGGCCCTAGTGCTTTCGACTGGCAGCAGGTGGGGAGGGGCCCAGGCCTGGGGGGGGGTATGAGGGGGCTGCTGGCCAGTGGACGTGGAAGGGGTAGAGGAGGTGGCAGAGGCTCGGAACTTGGGAGGGCGAGTTTTGTGGAGACAGTGAAGGAGAGACAACAGGCATCAGGGCTGGAGGGCTGGCTGAAGAAGGGCAAGGAGACTGAGAAGGTACTGGTGCAGGGGGGAGCAGCCCTTGGAAGGGGGAGCAGTGAAGCTGGGGGAGTAGTGGCTGGGGGGAGTGTGACTGCTGATGGTGGCAGGACTGTCAATCTGGAAAAAAATCCAGATGTGACGGCTGATGGTGTGGCTGAGCGGCTGAGGCTTAGAAGACAAGGGGACCTGGCAGATAGGGTGACGGGTCTGGCAGTGGCCCCGTTGCTCAAGAAATCAATTTCAGCGTTCGCGGTTACACTGTGCTTCCGAGGCCTAGCAGTGACAGCAAAAATGGTGCTGGAGCTCATCGCTAAGCAGGTGGCAGGAGCTGCATCAGTGAAGTTTTTGAAGGGACTGGAGGGAGTAGAGGTGGGTTTTGAGGAGGCAGCACCATTGGAGGAGGCACTGAAGGTTGGATTGGTGGTTGGAGAGGTGTGTGTTCTGATGGCATGCTGTCTGAAGTGGGATCCTAGGGTGGTCCAACTGCTGGTGAAAGGAGTGCTGACAGTGACAGCAATGGAGACGAGAAAGAGAGTTGAGGACTTCATGGCGGAATATAGAGAGGTAGTAGATATCAGATTCAGGGTCTGGGAAGGGACTTCACTCAGGACTGGTGACGTGGATGTGTGGATTAGGCTGGCTGGGAAGGAAGCTACCGGGAAGGCGAGGGACTGGCCTTCAGCGATGGCCTGAGGAGTGATTTTATGTAAGATGATGAGGGTGAAGGGAAGTGAGGAGGAGGAGGAGGATCTATTGGAGGTACTAGAGGAGTTGGAGAGTGCTGTAGAGAGGCGAGCAAAGACTTGGGCGGTCTTTGAGGAGTTGACGCACTTGGAGGTGGTGGATGGAAAGTGGATTCGAATGAACAAGGCACAGTGGGAAAGGGCTCAGGGGTGTAAGAGGCAGAAAGAGCTACTGGCCAAACTGGACAACAGGCCACTGGGGAATACGAGCGAGGTGAAGAGCACTGGGGGAGCTGGAGCAAGTATCTGGGCTGGCAAGGGGGAGGGGAAGGACAGGAAGGAGGCAGGGGAGACCAAGGAGAAGGCGAGTATGGATCCATATGCTGATGGCATGTTTGAGGTCTGGGAGGAGGACTGAGAGGGCTCCCCTACCCCCACCCCACTTATCAGGCATGGCCCAGCTTCCCGAAACAGAGTGGTCGAAGATGTGCCAATATGAGGGGTCCAGAGGGTGCAATTCGGAGTTCCGGAGGTGGTGTATGGAGGACAGGTGATGGCGACTGGTGAGGAGGAACTGGTGGATGTCCCAGAGGTGTGGGATGAGGTGGCAAGTGTTAGAGCTGATACCACAATGTTGGATGGCAGGAGGCCGGCGACTCTGGGGGGGAAGGAGGTGGGGAACTTACTTTGGATGCATTGGATGATGGATAACCTGGCGGTGGAAGAGTTGGGGGAGGTGGACTTGCAGGTGATGAGTGATGAGCACTGGGCAGGAATACTACAGGGGGATGGCATACAGAAGGCACTGAAGGCGGAAATTCTTGCGGTATACCTGGAGGAGGAAGGGTATGAGGTGGATAAGGAGAGGGAGGCAGAGATGGTGGTTATTGCTAGAGAGAGGGCGGAATACTGCTGGAATGAGCGCCATGGACTGCAGCTCTAGCAGGAAGCTTGTGTAGAATACAGAGAGGAGTTCGAGGAGAAGGCAGATGGAGAGATGACTGAACTGCTGGCTGGATTGGAGACTCAGAGGGCAGAAGAGGAGGAGGTGGCTGCAGAACACAATCTGGACATGGCGCAGGAGGAGATGAGCCTGGAGCAGTAGAGATTATTTGACAACAAAACATATTTCATCATGAATAGTACAACCAACATTTTATCTTTAAATGTGAATGGGTTATGGGGGGCTACTCGACGTAGGAACATTTTTACTTGGATGAAGGGATTGGAGGCTGATCTCTTCCTCGTACAGGATGTTAGGTGTGAGGATGATTCAGATAAGATGGAGTGGACGAAGGAATGGGGAGGTGCAGTGGTCTGGAAGAGCAAGGTCAGGATTTTGGTTCAGAAAGGCAGAGGGGAGATACAGGATGTGAGGAGCTGGGGAGAGAGACTAGTTTGGGGAGAGTGGATTCATACAGGTTGGGAGCCAGTTACAGTTGGCTCCTGCTACTGCCCTGCGGTATGGAGTGAGCAGGTAGATTGGATGAAAGGTCTGTTGGAGAGCAGGAGCTTTGTGGAAGATGGGGTGGATATGCTGGGGGGTGATTTCAATATGGTTTGGGACATACTGTTGGATAGAACAGATGGAGGTCGAGGTACTGAGAACAGGAGTGGAGGACTGGTGGCTTGGGAGGAGGTAGAGAGACTAAGTGCACTGGTAGATGCTGGTCGGGAGTACTGGGGGAATAGAAGGGTTTATACACATTGGGCAGGGGGTCTGGGGATGAGGATCGACTGGATCCTGACAGCCAGCTACTGGGGCCTAGATATTTGGAAGTCACTGGAGGTAGAATGGTGTTCATGGTCAGATCACTGGGGGCTTTTGGGATAGGGGCGATTTGGGGGAAGCGGGGATGGGCCTGGACATTGGCACCTCAATTCTTCTTTGTTAGATGATAAGACCTGGTGAGATGAGTGGGCTAAGGACGTTCAGCTGAGGGTGGAGGACTGGCGGCAGGAAGGAGCCTCAGTTGGAGTTCGGTGGATGAGGATGAAGGAGATGGCCAAGATTTACTGGAGTGAGGCTGGCAAGGAGGCAGGGAAGCAGAGGAGGCATAGAGTGCATTGGGCTTCTACTAGACTGACTAGGCTTCTGGAGGAGTGGGCGAGGTTGAAGATACTGGAGGGAGAAGAAGATTGGAGGTTAATGAGGGCGAAAATGGAGGTTGTGGAACTACAATGGGTACTGCGGGAAGAGGAAGAGGCAAGGGTACAGAGCTTGGCAGCACAGCTCCACTGGCAGGATTTAGAGGAAGGGGAGAGGCCTTCCAAGTTTCTTACAAGGGCTCTTAGGGCAAGGTGGGTACAGCAATGGTGGGAAGAGGTGTTAGATTCTGATGGTATACTGGTGCATAGTATATAGGACATTCTTGGATTGCTGAAGGAGAGATGGAGTGGATTGTGGAGTGAGGAGGAGGGTGGGGCAGATGATGAGACCATTGCCTGAGCATTGGAGGATTGGTACCCACTACAAGTCGAGGGGCTAGGTGATCTGGTGATGCCAGTACAGAAAGATGAGATACACCAGGTTCTTGCTGCAACAACACTGGGGACAGCACCTGGGGAGGATGGTCTGCCCTGGGACTTTTGGAAGCAAATAGTGGGAGTCCCAGGGGTGATGGGGGAGATGATAGCAGTGTGCAACTCCATTCTTCAGACCGGGAGGTGGGTGGGGGAGCAGGACCTTGGGCTAGTGACGCTACTGTACAAAAACAAAGAAAGGCAGGAGGATTGGAAGAATTGGTGGCTGATAATGTTGCTGGATATGGACAGGAAGTTGATGACTAAGGTGGTAGTGGCTAGACTACAGAAGGTGGCCCAGCAAGTTGTGGGTATTGAGCAGAGGGGATTTGTGGGCAGGCAGCTCATTAGAGATAGTACTGCCTGGGTATATGGAGTTATTGAAGGGGCAAGAGCATGTGGATTGGATGGACATCTTGTCTTCTTGGACCAGGAGAAGGCTTACGACTGAGTGCGAAGAGTCTGGTTGGCGAAAGTTTTGGATAGGATAGGGGTTCCATCCCAATTCCGGTCAGCAATGGTCAGCCTGCTGGAAGGAAGTAGGGTGGTGCTCATGTGTAATGGGCATAGAGGGGTAGCATTCTCCTTGGGCAGAGGGGTGTCCCAGGGGGACTCACTGTCTCCCATTTTGTATGCTCTTTCTCTAGAACTCCTTATGGATAGAATTAGGTGGAGGATAGAAGGACTCTCTGTCTTTGGCATAGGATGGAAAGTTGGGGCCTTTGCAGATGACATGGTGGTTGGTTTGGGTTCGATTGCTGATGTTGAAGAGCTCAAGAAGACTGTAGAGTGGTATGAGGAGAACTCAGGAGCGAAGTTGAATTGGTATAAATGTGAAACAATGGTGCTTGGCAATGGTCTGGTGGGAGGGGAGGTTATAGGAACAATTGTCCCTACTGGTGAAGCAGTGTGGTACTTGGGCATCTATCTATCAGTCTATGGGTCAGTTCTGCCCAGGCTTTGGTGGGAGCAGAGGATTGGAATCTGGGAGGAGGCCCTGCAGAGTTGGGGAGGAAGACATTTTTCTCTGGCAGGATGGGTCTCAATTTTGAATGTCTACTGGCTGCTGAAGTTGTGGTACTTGGCATATCATCTGGACTTCCCAGCTTGGGTGGTGAAGAGATTAGTGAAGTCAGCAAAGGTATGGATTTGGGCTGGAAGGCAGAGTCAGATTGGTTGGGAGACCTTGTCCCTACCAGTGGCGAGAGGTGGCCTTGGGCTGGTTGACTTCCCAAAAAGGTTACACTGTTTGTAAGCATGGTAGTTAAAGAGAGTAGTGGAATTGCGAGGAGGTGGTTGGGTTCCACTGCTACAGAAGATCTGGGAGAGGCGGACATTACCAAGGGGCGCAACTGGGGATCTCCTTGCATTAGTTGAACTTCAGGATACTAAGCAACTATGGTATAAAGGATTTTGGTGAGGGATAGCAGAGGGGGTGCACCGCATTGGAATTCGTTGGCAAGGGAATGAAGGAGAGGAGGATTAGGACCCAGCGATGTGGAGATGGGATCATATACTACTGGGTGGCACTCCTTTAATTGAGTTCGACATTGGTGATGGAATGGAATGTCAAAGGGGACCAGGCCAGGATCTGTGGCCTAGTGGTTGGCAAGGAGTTGGAATCGGTGAAGAGTGGGACTGGCATGGTATTTGGACTTAGAGTACCACAGTGAGGAAGTGGATACCACCAAAGTACTGGGTGGTCTGGTGGCATATACTGTGGAGGAATGTGATGCTCAACTTTCGCTCAGGGCACCTTATCATAGGGGGTTGCTTCAACTGTGAGGAGTGCCATAATGTAGAGCAGGAGGGGGGCTGTATACAGACACCTGAACATTAGCTAGGAGAGTGTGAGGTGTTGGGGGATTTCTGGCAGATAATTGGGGAATGTTTGGGGGTACGGCATAGGAGAGATAAAGTACAGGGGAGGTGGGAGGACTTGAGGGACAGATTGGTAGGGGGGATAGGGAAGGAGTGGATTACTTTGGGCTGGGTGTTGGCTATTTGGGTAGGACTGGCCAGTCACTGGCTATTTGTTTTTGAGGATGGCAGCAGACAGGGCTTGGGGGACTGGTTGTTGTGGTGGCATAGGCTTATGGAAGACACCTTAACAGGCTGGTGGCTTGGTTGGAGGCTGCAGAGTGGTCGGAGATGCCGCTTAGTGGAGAAAATTTGTGGACAGAGTGGAGGGAGAGCTGGTATAGTGGGTAAAAGGGTGATTTTTATTCGTGAGGAGGTGGGGAGGAACCCCCCTATGGGGATAGGGTAGTGGGTGGTGGTGATGTATACTTACTCATAGACTGGTAATAAAGGCAGAGTCCAAGTGACTATAAAAAAAAAAAAAAAAAAAAGTAGCTTCTACAAGAATACCTAGGCTCATTCCACTTTGTCTAAGATCCAGAACACCATCCTCAGGATACCCAAGCACTCCCATCTCTAGTGACAGTTCAGAAAGTAAATCAGAATCAGAATCTGAACCAGAACCAGAATCAGAAGAAAGTGATGATGAAATGGCCACCTCATTGCCAACCTTTGCAGGATATCCAGAGAAAGACCTCAGAGAATTCCTTGATGGAATTGAAGGAATCACAGCCCTGAGGAATCTCTCTGATGAAAGAAAAATTGCCATCTATAAGGCTCAGCTCAGAGAACCAGCCAGAGGAATTTTCCACTGGACAGCAAATGATCCAAATTTAGAACTGGTGAGACAGATACAAGCAGCAATGTCCTATGAGCTAGAATATGTGGCCATGGTCCACTGGCTCATTGAAAAGTATGCAAGAAATGAAACCTACCACAAGGCTCAAGAATCCATTATAGGGATGAAGATGAATCTTAGAGAATTGCCCAGAGCCTTCTTCATAAGAATTCAGAAGAGAATGCATGCAGCTGGATTCAATGCCACCAACCAGGACATCATAAGTCCAATGACCTCCATGAACAGAATTCCCCCCAACATTGCTCAGTATGTCCACACTCTAGGCATCAGAAGATCTGAAGAGCAAGTTGATGCAGCCTAAGGATTCTTTGATATCAGACAAGAAACTACCTGGAGTGACTATGACAAGAAGAAAGATAAAGAAGACATCTTGGTCAAAGCCCTACAAGGACTCCTCCAAGGACAAGAGAGATCTGAAGAAAGTAGACCAGCTAAGGAATAAAAGAAGGACAGAAGTGAAATTCAAGACCTCAGCTCCAAGTTGGACCAATTGGTTGGACAGATTGAAAAACTCACCACATGCAAAAATTGGAGCTACCAAGACAACAGAGGATATCCACCACAGAGGAGCCAAGGTTATCCACCAAGAGATAATAGAAATTACCAGTAAGAAGAAAGAAGATACCCCATCCAAGATAGAGCCCAAGTCCAATACTTCCACTGTAGACAATTTGGATACTATACCACTGAATATGACAACAAAAGAAGTGACTGAAGGGACTCAGAACCACTAAACTGAAGGAATGACTCTCAGTACAAAAAGACTAAAGCTCACCCTGTTGAAGACTTCAAGAAAGCAAGCAACAGTGAAGACTACAGTGATCTAGACTTGTACCCTACCAAGGTTACCACTTGGAAAACAGTCTATCTAGCAGAGAAAAGGAAGAGACCTGTAGGAAGACCATCTAGGAATATCGGCAGAAGAATCATCCAAGAGGAAGATGAAGAACATGAAGAGAAATAAGTAGAAACACCTCTCTGGACTCCTTCACCTTTTGTCCTCAAGACAAATGAGCTACCACCAGAGGATGAAGAAATAGAACAAGAAGAATGGGAACCTGCTGCTTTAAAGCCCAAGAAGAAGTATATCCCAAAGACTATGCCTAGAAACATTTACAATAAAGCCTGGCAGAAGATTCAAGAGGCCAAGATAGAAGTCCCTCTCCTGCAGTTCCTGCAACTGACACCAGCTAGAGTGAAACAAATTACTGAGAACCATCAGGTCTAGCACTGGCTGAGTTCTAATCCTATAGCAAGAACCAGTTCCCATCTCTGTCCAAGCAGCTGAAAGACATGTCAGCACCTGCCTGTATAGAGATATTAGAAGACAAAAGGCAAAAATTCTCATAGACACAGGAGCAGCTGTCTGTGTTATTACCAAATAGTTTCTAGATATCCTCCAATAGCCCATTGATAGACTATCCAACCTCAGCATTATAGTAGCAGATGGAGCCCAAACTCAACCCCTTGAAGAAGTATAAAATTTCACTATCTCTCTTGGATACATTCAGTTCTCTATCCTGAAAGCTGTTGTCATTAAAGCTGTCGCTTATGAATGATTCTTAGTACCAACTGGATGAAGAAAATAAATGCAGTTATTAATATCGGTCAACAGGTACTCAAGTTTGACTACTGAGACAAGAAGTATAGAGTTAAGGTGACTAGCTATGAGCAATCAAAGAAGAAAAAGAAGGTCACTATTCAGGAGGAATATGCCAGTAGTGAAGAATCTACCATGGAAGAAGAGGAAGAATCTGAAGTTGGAAATGATTCCAGACTTAATCTCTGAATTAATCTGATAGATGACAGACCAGAATACAATATATGGGTTAAGAATACTGTTCCCATTACCATTGGAGCCATTGCAAGAGAAATCAAAGGATGTCCTACCTGCCTCAAGAGACACAAGTACCCCAAGCATTCCTCCAAGATCATGAGAATAAGGAAATCGCCTGGCACAGCCTGCCCAGAGTGCAGAAAGAAGAAGAAGAAATGTAGACATATTCCAGAAACACCTGTAACTAAAGCTGCAGAAGTACAAGCAATTTGGGGCTAAGAATTATCTAAGGAAGAAGAAGTTTCTGACTAGAAGTTCCTGATGAAGAAGTTCCTGAACAAGAAGCACCTGAAGAAGAAGAGGTCTCTAAACTCATTCCCTGAGATGACTCTTGCTAGACACCATCTGAAGATAATGATCTCTGGAATATAGAAGAAGAACCCAGTACAATCACCATTATCCCTAAGAAAGAAACTCACCAAGAGAAGGCATTTCAGCTAGGAAGATGTCCACACCAAATGGTCTTCCACTCTCCCTGAGACTACTGCTATCAGTGCTATCTACTAGACCAACAGAAGAGACAGAGGCCCCAGAGACCAGAACCTCCAAATATAGTTACACAGTTAACTACCTTCCAAGAGGTCACCACCAAGCTGCAAAGTCAATTCAGAGGACAAGGCCTCTTCACCTGGACAGAAGTATACTCCCTGTCTACTCTTCCACCAACTTATGACCAAGATGGGTACTGATTCCTGAAACAATAAGAGATTAACAACTAGAAACATCATTTCTGAGCAATGGAATACTGCAACCATAGAAGACATTCAGACTGCAAAGACTGCAGGCATCAGAAGATCCATCTCAGTCATGATGTTTCAATCTACACTTTGAAGAGAGGAGATAACTGAAGCCAGATCTGAAAAAGCCAGACCAAAAAGCCAAGAAGAAGGACTCTCAAGATCTATGATTTAGGAGAAGACATCCTAGCTCTCATCAGACATACAATCTGCCAAGGATGGGTAGAAGATGCCACCAACTTCATGGAAGCCCTAGACCCTACAGGAAGAAGAAGAACCAACTATCTCCAAGACCCCTCTACTAGAGCCAGATGGCCACACCTCAACCTCAGAGCCTGGAGGCTCTCTGCTAGTAGAGCTTCAGTGCTAAGATAGCCTGAACTCAGCAAGGATATTGCCCAGTATGCCCTGCTATATCCCAAGGCCAAACCCCTGACCAAAGTCCCCCCAGAAGATATAGGATATAATCTTCACAGTCTAGAGGATGAATCTATCAAGCCTGGAAAAACCTTCATGATAAGAACCAGATTAGCCATGCAGCCACCCCAAGGAGCTTACATCCAACTGACCTCAAGGTCTGGACTTACCAGACAAGGAATAACTATAGAAGGAGGAACCATTGACTCAGGATTTACAGGCAAAATCAAGGGCATCCTATACAATAATAGTGAAGAATGGCACCAAATTATTAGAGGACAGAAGATTGCCCAAGCAGTCTTCATAAAAGTCAAGACCCCACAATTATAAGAAGTTTCTGAACTGACTGAAGGAATAAGACAAGCCAAAGGATTTGGAAGCTCAGATAAGAAGGAAGTATATCTCCTTCAGGTCAACCACCTCAAGAGGAATGTTCCCCAGCAAGTATACTGCCAACCAGTCAGACTACACAAGAATCTCATCCTGGAGCCTGGAGAACAAACCACCTTCGAAATCTTTGCACCACCTGACCCCAGAAATCTCTTCTTCGAATCCAATGAAGATATCCTATACCTAGACATAGAAGGACACACATTCCCTAATAAGATAAATCCAGTACACTCCTGAGCAACTAACCAAAGTTGGGAACCCATCATCTTGCTGAAAGGAACCATCATAGGATATTTGGTGTCTTATCTCAGTCAAACTCATAGGGAAGTTTATGAACTAAACTTATCAGGAAACCCAGAAGAAAGGAAAAGCCCCTCTGCGACCCAGGAGACAGTGAAGCCTTCCACCAACATTGGAGAAGAATTGACACCCCAATAATAGTAACAACTAGTAGAACTTCTCAACAAATATCAAGATATCTTCACCACTGATTATGGCAACCTGCCATACAATCTATCATATCACCATAGCATAAATACAGAAAATGCAACACCCATCTGGCAGAAACCCTATAGAATACCCTATCACTTAAAAACATTCAAAAAGGAACACATTTAAGAACTCTTAGACAATAGAGTCATCTGACCCTCTACCAGTCCCTGGGCCAGCCCTATACTTATTGTACCAAAGAAAGGAAGATGGAGACTTTGTGTGGATTACAGAAAACTCAATTCAGTCACTGAAAAGGATACCTATCCTTTGCCCAGAACTGATGACCTTTTGGATCAGTTATAAGATACCAGATACTTCAGTAGTATAGACCTCTTCACAGGATTTCATGAGATCCCCATAGACTCCAAAGACATTCAAAAGACAGTCTTCCTTGCTCTAGAAAAACTGTTTGAATACCTCCAAATGCCCTTTGGACTTTGCAATGTACCCCCCACCTTTCAGAGGATGATGAATTCAATTTATGCCCCCTTAATTCACTACTGCCTGATTGTATATGGATGATTCCAATATCTATTCAGCAAATTTCAAAGAACACCTGTACTACCTAGAGGAATTCTTCAAGCTCATCTATAAGAACCACTTGAGACTGAATGTAAAGAAATGCTACTTTGGAAAACAGAAACTCAAATTTTTTAGATTTATAGTTTTGAAAGAAGGAACTCATGCAGACCCAAAGAAAACTGAAAAGATCAACAATTGGCCAGCACCCAAGACCCCAAAGAAAACATTATCATTCCTAATACTGGTATCCTACTATAGAAGATTTATTAAGGATTTCACCCAAATTGCTGCTCCAATCTGAATCCTTCTCAAGAAAGAAGTGCCATTCAAATAGACAGAATCACAAGAAAAAGCCTTCAAAGAACTCAAAAACCACATGACTATAGTACCAATCCTTGTGCACCCCAATCTACAGAAGCCATTCATATTATATATAGATGCTTCTAAAGATAACCTCAGAGCAGTTCTAGCCCAAGAAGGACCTGATCAATAATACTATATGATAGCTTATACAAGCAGAGCTACCAATTAGCAGCAGATGAACTATGGTAGCACTAAACTGGAATGCCTTGCAGTCATATGGGCAGTTACTCTGTTCAAGCATTATCTCATCAGAAAAAAATTCACCCTGATCACAGACCATATAGCTCTAAAATGGCTATTCAACTACAAGGAACCCACCAGAATTCTAGTCTGCTAGATCCTTATCCTTCAGGATTACAAAATCACCATTATCTACAAAGCAGGGAAAGCTCACAATAATGTTGATGTACTTTCCTGCCAGCCCCAATGAACCAGAAGAAGGGTGTCCCAAGAAACTACACCCTAAAGGAAGCTCCTCAGACCATCAAGGCACAAGAAGATCTCATCTGAAAAGAACATCAGAAAGCCCACCAGGGATAGACAAATATAGAAAAGAAGCTGCAAACAACATACCAACATTGGCCCAACCTCAGAATATAAGTCCAGGACATACTCAAGAAATGCAATACCTGCTAGAAGTACCAAGGAAGAAAGAACTATCAAGCACCATTGCAATCAATCACACCACCAGACAACATCTTTCAGAGATAGAGAATAGATGTAATTCAACCTCTACTAGTTATACTAAGAAGAAATAAATACATCCTTATATTTGTGAAACATTTGACCAAGTGGCCCAAGGCTTTTCCAATGGAAACTGCAGATGCCTTAACCATTGTAGGTCTTCTCCATAGACTCACACTCAGATATGAACCCCCAGAAAAACTCATCTCTGACCAAGACACAGAATTCATCAATAACATAATTACAAGTTATGCCTGAATTTATAAGATCTACCTTAAACAGACTACATCATACTACCCTCAGACCAATGACATGACAGAAATAATGAACCAGACTATCAAGAAAGGACTTGCTTGAGTCAATCCTACCAATTGGAACCTCTGCTTACCTGAGATCCTATGGGAAATTTAGAATACCCCTACTATCTCCACTAAGTAAAAGCCATTTGAAATGATGTTTGCTAAGAAAACCAGAACTGCTGACTATGAGAATCTTGGAGACCTCCTCAAGAAGGCAGAACAGTTACATAATCAAGCCTGAGTCCAGATTATCAAGGTCCAAGAAAGACAAAGAAGTATTATAACCAGAAATAGAAGGATCAGGAGATCAAGATTGGAGATCAAGTACTATTTTGGAGAAACATGATTGAAATAAATTTCACTACCAAATTGAAACCCAAATGGGAAGGATCTTATCTTGTATACAACATCAGAGGAACCAGCATTGATTTAAATAGCATAGATAGACAAACCCTTAGGACACTAGTACATATCAACCACCTCAAGATATACCTCTCTCATCATGAACTGACAATTGTCATCATGAATTAGACAATTGTCATCATGAACCAGACAATTGACTAGCACCTCCAGACTCTTGTTCTGAGTTCATTCCAATTACTTCTAGTTTCTCTTCCACAATTCCAACAAGTCAATGAAAACCCCCTTTGGCAAATCCAGACCCATCAAGAGAACCTCACTTTGGCCAGACATTTACTGCAAGTCCATCAGCTGCAGGCCTACTACACAATTAGAGAACAGTTGCAGAACTTCCCAGCAGCAGACCTGACCTATATCAGAAACTCCACTGGTCTCACCCGGAAAAATACCACTACTACAGACAGATTGTATACAATCTACAAATGAAATGTCCCAGCCTTGACACAAGCACAATTCCTTCTGAATGACATTCAGAACATGAATCCTGCCACTTACTAGAGCATTATCAACCATATCAAAATCCTGTTTCTAGAAGAAGAAGAAGAACCTATTGAGTAGAGTGACTCTGATCCAAATGAAGATACCAGTTCAGATATTGATGCTGAAGATGCTTATGCATATTAGAATGATGACTAAAGGATTGTCTGAGGGCAGACTATTCTTTAGTGGGGGCTGATATGACAAGCAACAAAATTATATCACTGAAATCATAAATTAGCTACATATGTACTATATCTAGTACACTAAGCAACCAAGACTGCTTTACTGTGCCAACCTGTATATTTAGCCAGAGATACCAGAAACAGTATGTTTACCTGTACCCTCAAGATATACCATACTCTCAAGAAATACTTGCCAAAGTTAGCAATCTATAGTTAGCAACATAGTAACCCATAGCAACTACAACTGTATAAATTATCTCAGAGATAAGAGTGAATAAAACCTCAGTCTGAAAAGTCTGAAATCAAAGAAAAAGACAAGTCTGCCTATTACACTTCAAGGAATATGCCTGCCAAAAGCCACTTAATCTAAAAAGAATTACAACACTTAGGAGAAACATCTGCTCTAAAGCCACTATTAGGAGATTGTGAGCATTGGTTTCCTTTTTCACTCTGGTCTACTTTCTGATACAAAGCCTTAGTTCACTTGCCAGATAAGTCTGAAGTTTGCTGCCAAGTTCAAGTAAAGAACTTTACTACTATTTGAGAAGACTGCCAATTCAGAAAGAGTCTGTGTTACTGCTGTTTCTCAGTTATTCACTGCATTCACAGAAGAGCCATCTTTCTTACCACAAGTCAGTCTTTCTGACACAACTTTGCAGTAGAGCCAGTCTATAATGTAACTTGGCATAAATGAAACCAGTCTTTGATATAACTTGCCAAGAACCTGAGTTAATTTCTAGTTGAAGCTGCTATTTTCAAGTTATTCACATTCTCAGTTGAAGCTGCCAATTTAGAAAGAATCCACACCACCCAAGTTATTATTCCCACAAGAGCCCAATTTATGTCATCTGAGTTTCTGCATCATTTAAGTTATCTATATCATCTGAGTTATTCACTGTTCCCAGTGAGCCTGAGTTATTAAGTTATCTGCTGCCAGTATAATTCCCAAATATCCTGTATAAGGAATCTGCTATACTATACAGAGATTGCCTGCCATCCAAGAAGGAGAACTACTAAATTACCAGACTATTATATACAAGATCATTACACTATATAAGAAATCATTACCCAGAAATTACATACTTTTGGAGATCACACTATATATAAATTTCTACCAATTCCCAGTTGACCCAAGAAGGAAATCTATTCACACACAAATCACTGCTACATCCAGAGAACTGTCTCAATAAGGAAATTATTCACAGATATCCAGTTTTGACTATTATACCACTAAATACCAAGGATCTCAGGAATCTTAGAATATTTTATTGCTTTAACAAAGTAACTGGAGGTTCAAGCCAAACTACATCAATTCCCAACCTTGTAATTTGCCTCTATTGAGCCAGGCACATTACAATATACTAGACAGTTATAGATACAAAAGCAGCCAAAAATGTTCTAAGACATCTAAGACTACTTTGTTATATCAATCTATATAATTACCAGAGATACTAGAAAGAGTATATTTATCATACAGACTCTGTTCACCTGCTATAAATAGCATTCTATACTTAGTTATATAGTAATCAGATAGCAATCAACTTATATAAATATCCCAGAGATAAGAGTGAATAAATCTCAGTCTGAAATTTCAAATACATTTTCTGCTCTAGTCTATTTTCTAATATAAAGCCTGAGTTTGCCACCAAGTTCAAGTGAAGAACTTCACTACCTTTTAAAGAGAAGTCTGTTATATTTTGGTCTACTTGCCAGATAAGCCTAAAGTCTCTTTTATTATAAAACTATTCTATTTGATACAACTTTATAGTAAACTTATTTATATAAATGAAGCCAGTCTTTGATACAACTTTGTCTAAGAATCTGCTATTTTCAAGAAATTAGTATTTTGCTACAAAGCTAGTCTATCTGATACAACTTCATAGTAGAGTTAGTTCTTTGATATAACTCTATATAAATAAAGCCAGTTTCTGACATAACTTTGCCAAGTAAAGAATCTGAGTTATCTGAGTTATTATTCAAGAAGCCTACTAATTTAGAAAGAACCTATACTATCTGAGTTATTGAGTTATCTATATCTAAGTTATCAAGTTATCTGTTATCTGAATTATTCAAGAAGCCTACCAATTTAGGAGAATCTATACTAAACTGAGTTATCTATCTCTCTGCTTACTAAGGAATCCCACCAATTTACTATATTATACCAAGATTGTTATATAGAAATTGTCTAAAGAATCTACTTATACTATATAAGAGATTGTCATACTATATAGAGATTGTTACACCAGAAATCACATACTTTTAGATATAAGACTATTTCAGAAATTGCACACTTTTGGAGATCATTATGCTATATAGAGACCATCATATAGAAATAGCATAAGGAAACCCATTTACTGAGACTACTATATAAAATCACCAATATATCTAAGAACTATCTCAATAAGGAAATTAACTATATTATCTAAATTTAACTATTATACTACTAAATACTATAAAGAAATCTTAGAACATTTTACTGTTTTTAACAAAGTAACTGAGAGCTTAAGCTAAACTACATCAACTTCCAACCTTGTAATTTACCTCTATTGAGCCAGTATATTATATTTGAGAACTTAACTAAGAAGATTTCAAATTAATATGACTTTTTAGCTCATAAAAATCTATAATCAAACTGGATATATTTGATATAATACCAATCTCTGTTACTACAGAAGAACTAGTTATTACCAGTATTTGGATAAGAAGAGAAGTAATTATCTCAAGACTTGCCAACTATCCTGTATCAGAAGGATCCCAACCAGAAGCCAGTATAGTATAGAATTCTCAGTTAGTACTAACAGATTTACTACCAGACCAACCAGATCAACCAGATAATATAAATAGCCCTACTAGAAACTTGATGAGCTTATATAAGAACTTGAAGACCTCATTGCACAAGCTCAGTTCTTTGCAGAAGTCTCACTAATTTCCCCTATTGAACTACTACTACTATTAGCTATCATAGAACTAAAAGAACTAGAAGTAGTTTCTTCAAGAATATCTAGACTTATTACATCTTGTCCAAGATCTATAACACTATCTTCAGGATATCCAAGTATTCTAAACTCAAGTAATAACTCAGAAAGTAAACCAGAATCAGAACTAGAACTAGAACTAGAAGACAGTGATGATAAAATAGCCACTCTAATACTAATCTTTACAAGATACCCAGAAGAAGACCCAAGGGAATTTATTAATAGAATAGAAGGAATTACAGCTCTGAAGAACTATCTGCCAAAAGAAAAATTGCCATTTACAAGGCCCAACTCAGAGAACTAGTCAGGGGAATTTTCAGCCAAGTAAGAAATGATGCATACTCAGACCTCAGAGCAACCATTTATATAGCAGCAATCTGAGAAGTAGAATATGAAGCCATGATCCACTGGCTCATTGAGAAGTATGTAGGAAATGAGACCCACTATAAGATTTAATAATTAATCATAAGAATAAAGATAAACCTCAGAGAATCACCTAGGGCATTCTTTATAAGAATTCAAAAAAGAATGCATATAGCTGAGTTCAATACTACTAATTAAGATATCATAGGCCCAATGACCTTTATAAATGAGATTCCCCTGAACATTGTTCAGTATATCTATACTCTAGGCATTAGGAGGCCTGAAGAGCAATTAGATATAGCTCAAGAATTTTTTAATATTAGACAAGGAACTCCCTGGAGTAACTCTAATAAGAAAAATGACAAAGAGGACCTCTTGGTCAAGACTCTGCAAGAACTCCTCCAAGAATAAGAAAGATCTGAAGAAAGAAAGCTAGCTAAGGAATAGAAGAAAAAAAGAATCAAAATCTAAGACCTCAACTCCAAGTTGGACCAATTGGTTGGACAGATTGAAAAACTCACTATATGTAAAAGTCAAAGCTATTTACAAGATAATAGAGAGTATATACTATAAAGAAACTAAGGTTATTCACTTAGAGATAACAGAAGCTATCAGTAAGAAGAAAGAAGATACTCTGTCTGAGACAGAGCTCAAGTCCAATACTTCTACTGTGGATAATTCAGATATTATACTACAGAATGTGATAATAGAAGAAGTAACCAAAGAGACTCAGACCCACCAAATTGAATGAATGAAATCCAGTACAAGAAGACTGAAGTTCACTCTGTTGAAGACTTTGAAGAAGAAAGTAATAGTCAAGATTATAGTAACTTAGACCTAGACCTATACCCTGATTAGAAAAAAGATAATTGATATATACTAGTGTCTTCAGGATTTATCTATTTATGCTTCTTAAATCGATACTAATTTCTTTGATATTATATATAAGATAAGTTCTCTCCTATTTAGGCTCTAGTTTAGTAATAAAGTTTATTTCAATCATACTTCTCCAGACTGGTACTTGATCTTCAATCTTGATCTTTTAATTCTTCTACTTCTGATTATAATACTTATTTTATCTTTCTTGAGTCTTAATTATCTGAGCTTAGGTTTGATTATATAATATTCTGTCTTTTTGAAGAGATCTCTGAGGTTCTTATAATTAGTAGTTCTAATTCTTTTAGTAAATGTCATCTTGAATAGTTTTTATTTAGTAAAGGTGGCAGAGATATTCTGAATTTTTCATAGGATCTTAGGTAAGTAGAGGTCCTAGTTAGTAGGATTAACTCAGGTATGTTCTTTCCTTATAGTCTAGTTTATTTATTCTTGGTCAGAAATGGGTTCTTCTGAAGGTCTGTATCTGAGTGTGAGACTATAGAGGAGGTTTACAATGGTTAAGATATTAGTAATTTCTATTTGAAAAGCTTCAGACTATTTGATCAGATATTTTATAAATACTAGAATATATTTGTTCCTTCTTAGTATAACTGATAGAGGTCTAATAATGTCTACTCTCTATCTCTGAAGGATATAGTCTAGTGGTATAATTAGTTGTAATATTGCTTGATAGTTTTTCTTTCTTTAATACTTCTAGCAGGTATTATATTTCTTAAATATATCTCTAACTTATGTTCTGAGATTGAGCTAATATTGGTATATTGTTTGTAGCTTTTCTTCTATATTTGTCTATCCTTGGTGAGCTTTCTGGTATTCTTTTTAGATGAGGTCTTTTTGTACTTTAGTAGTTATGAGAGCTTTCTTTAGAGTATAGTTCCTTAGCATACTCTTCTTTTAGTTTATTAGAATTGACAGGAAAGTATATCAAGATTTTTCTGATTTATAGATAATAGTGATTTATAATTCTATAGAATAAAGATCTAGTGGATAAGAATTTCAATAGGTTTCTTATATTTGAATAGCTATTTGAGAGTAGCATGGTCAGTTATCAGAGTAAATCTTTTCCTAATAAGATAGTACTTGAATAGAGTAACTGTCTATATAACTGTCTTTAATTCCAGTTTAGTGCTACTATAATTGATTTGCTACTGGTTGATAGCTCAGCTTATATAAGCTATTATATAGTACTATTGATCCGATCCTTCTTGGACTAAAACTGCTCTAAGGTTATCTTTAAAAGTATCTATATATAAAATAAATAGCTTCTGTAGGTTGGGCTATATAAGAATTAGTACTGTAGTTATATGATACTTAAGTTTTATAAAGGCTAGTTCTTATAGTTCTATCTATTTATATAATACTTTTTTCTTAAGAAGAGTTTGGATTAGAGTAGTAATTTAGATGAAGTTCTTTATATAAGAATACTAATATTAAAAATGATAGTATTTCTTTTAGAGTCTTAGATACTGGCTAGTTATTGATCTTCTTAGTTTTCTTTAAGTTTGCATGGATTTCTTCTTTTAAAACTATGAATCTAAAAATTTTAAGTTTCTATTTTCCAAAGTAGCATTTCTTAGCATTAAGTCTCAGGTGGTTCTTGTAGATGAGCTGAAAGAATTCTTCTAAATAGTGCAGATATTCTTCAAAATTTGCTGAATAAATATTAGAATTATCTATATATACAATCAGACAATAGTAGATCAGTGGGCTGTAGACTGAGTTTATTATTCTTTAGAAGATAGAGAGTATATTGTAAAGTCTAAAGAGTATTCAGAGATATTTAAACAATTTTCCTAAAATAAGAAAAGATGTTTTCTGAATGTTCTGGAAGTCTATGGGGATTTTATAGAATCTTATAAAGAGATCCATACTGCTGAAGTATCTTGTATCTTATAATTGATCTAGAAGGTCATCAATTTTGAGCAAGGGTTAGGTATCTTTTTTTATTACTGAGTTGAGCTTTCTGTAATTTATATAGAGTCTCTATCCTTCTTTCTTAGATATAATAAGTATAGAGCTGATCCAGAGACTGGTAGAGAGTTAGATAACTCTATTGTCTAAGAGTTTCTAAATATATTTCTTCTTAAATATTTTTAGATAATGGGGTATTCTATAAGGCTTCTGCTGGATAGGTGTTGCATTTTTTATATTTATACTATAGTGATATAATGAGTTGTATGACAGGTTAACATAGTCTATAATAAAGATATCTTAGTATTTATAAAGGAGTTCTACTAGTTGTTACTATTATTGAGATATCAATTCTTCTCTAATATTAGTAGAAGGCTTCACTTTCTTCTAAGTTACATAAAGGCCTTTTCTTTCTTCTAGAATCTTCTACTGTTTTCTAATAAGTTTAGTTTATAAACTTCTTTATATATCTGATTGAGATAGAGCACCAGATGGCCTATGATAGTTTCTTTCAGCAGAATGAGGCTTTCTCAGCTTTAAATAGTTTCTTAAGAGTATATAGAATTCATCTTGTCAGAAAATATATATCCTTCTATATCTAGGTTCTTGATATTCTCATTGAGTTCAAAGAAGAGATTTCTAAGATCTAGTGGTATAAAGATTTCAAAGATGGTCTGCTCTCTGGGTTCTAGGATGAGGTTCTTATATAGCTTAACTGATTGATAGTATACTTGCTGAGGGACATTCTTCTTGAAGTAGTTAACCTGGAAGAGGTGTATCTTTTTCTTATTTGAGCTTTTAAATTCTTTAGTTTATCTTATACTTTGAGTTATTTGGAGACCTCTTGTAGTTGGGGAGTTTTGAACTTCAAAAGATTGCTTGGACAATCTTTTATTCTTTATAGATTTAATATTATTCTGTACTGCTGTTTTTCAGGATGATCTTGATTTTGCCTATATATTCTGAGTCTATTATTCCTTCTTCTATGATTATTTCTTGTCTAGTGAGTTCAGACCTTAAGACTAGTTAGATGTAGATTCCTTTGGATAGCTATATAGCTAGTTTTGTACTAAGTACTATTGTTCTTCCAGACTTGATAGATTTATCTCTGAGGTTGTAAAAGTTATATCTCTTATTTTTCTAATAAGCTTTTATTAGAGATTTGGTCATTAGATATAGAAAAACATACTGGGCAGCATCTTGACTGAATTTGAATTATCCTTAGGCTGAGACTCTAGTGGAGATGAGTTCTTAGACTCTAAGGTTGAGGTGTGGTCATTTGGCTCCAGTAGAGGAATCTTAGAGATAATTGATTTCTCTTTTTCTGGTAGGATCTAGGACTTTTATGAAATTGATAGCATCTTCTATCTATTCTTGATGAGTTGTATGTCTGATAAGAGCTAGGATATTGCCTTTTAGATCATTGATCTTAAGAGTCTTCTTCTTTAGTTTCTTTGTCTAGTTTCTTCAGATCTGAGCTCTATTATCTCCTTTCTTTAGTATATATATAGTAACATCTTAGCTAAGATAAATCTTCTAATATAGACAGTCTCAGTAGTTTGGGTATTTTCCATGATTATACTATCTCATTGCTCAAAAATACAGTTCCCAGTTATTGATTTCTTACTGACTTGGAAATCAGTATCCATCTCTATTATAAGTTAGAAGAAGGATAGCTAAGTACTATACTTTTGTTCAGGTGAAGTGATCTTATCCATTAGCTTATCTAATACTCTCAATAAATTAAATCAAATTGAATTTGACCTAAATTTAATTTAATTCAAATTAAATCAAAGGTCTAATTTAATTTGAGATTCAATTTGAACTCTATTTTTAGAAATATAATAACTTGATAAAAATATATCTAAATTTAATAATATTTAGCTTATTAGATTTCTCTATATAAGATGAACCTAATAAGCTAAAGATTGTTAAATTTGAATATATTTTTATTGAGTTATTATATTTTAAAAAATAGGATTCAAATTAGACCCTCAATTTTATTCAAATTTAATTTAATTCAAATTTTATTCAAATTGAAAAATCCCCAATTTGATTTAATTCAAATTGATTTAATTCATTTAGGAGTACTAGTACTAATAGTAGTAATCTTAGAGAGAGTAGAAGACTTTTTGATACTGATATCTTTTTAGCTGAAAGGCTCTTTTCTGATATGTTTCTTATCTTTAGACAATAGTAACTATGCTTAGTCCTTCTTCAGTATTCTAGAGATCATTATCTTCTGGTAATGTCCAGCAAGAGTCATCTTAGAAGATAAGTTCAGAGAGCTCTTTCTGTTTAGGAACTTTTTGTTTAGAGATTTCTTCTTCAGATATTTCTTGATCCCAGATTACTTGTACCTCTGCAGCTTTAGTTGTAGGTGTCTTCAGAGAGTGGTTATATTTCTTCTTCCTTTTTCTATACTCAGGGCAGGCTCAATTAGGTGAATTCCTTATTCCAATGATCTTAGAGAAGTATTCAGAATACTTATATCTTTTGAGACAGGTAGGGCATTCTTTGACCTATTCTGCAATAGCTCTGATTATGATAAGGATAGTGTCTTTAACCCATATATTGTCTTCTGGCCTATTATCTCTAGGTTGATTTATGGATTGAGTCTGGGATCATTTCTATCTTCAGAATCTTCTTCTTCTTTAGTAGTAATTCTTCACTACTGATATACTCTTCCTGAATAGTGATCTTCTTCTTTTTCTTTGATTGCTCATAGCTAGTTATCTTGATTCTGTACTTCTTTTCTCTATAGTTGAATTTGAGTACCTATTGGCCAATATCAATGACTGCATTTATTTCCTTCATCCAGTTGATATTAAGAATTATATCATAGATAACAGCTTTGGTAATAATAGCTTTTATAATAGAAAACTGAATATATTCTAGTGAGATAGTGATGTTTCATACTTCTCCAAGGAGTTGAGTTCAGACTCCATTTGCTACTATAATACTAAGGTTGGATGGTCCATCAATGAGCTACTAGAGGGTATTTAGGAATCACTTAATAATAATACAGATAGCTGCTCTTATATCAATAAGGATTTTTGTCTTTTATTCTCAAATATCTCCATGCAGATATATACTAACATATCTTTCTGCAGCCTGGATAGTAGTTGGTACTAGTTCTTGTTGTAAGATTGAGACTTGGCCAGTACTAGACCTGGTAGTTCTCAATAGTTTATTTTGAACTCTAGTGAATATTAGTTGTAAGAACTATAGGAGAAGTACTTCTATCTTGGTTTCTTGAATCTTTTTCCAGACTTCATTATAGATGTCTCTAAGTATAGCCTTTAGGGTATACTTCTTCTTGGGCCTTGGAACAGTGGGCTTTTATTATTTTTGCTCTATTTTTTTATCCTCTGATAGTAGTTTATTTGTTTTGAGAATAAAAGATAAGGAGAACCAAAGAGGTGTTTCAATCTGCTCTTTTTCATTTTCTTTATCTTCTTCTTGAATAATCCTTCTGCTGGTATTTCTGAATGATCTTTCTACTGATCTCTTCCTTTTCTCAGCTAGGTAGACTGTTTCATAGTAATGATCTTAGTTGGATATAGGTCTAGATTACTGTAGTTATTGTTGTTACTTTTCTCTTCAAAATCTTCAACAGGGTGAGCTTCAGTCTTCTTGTACTAAGTTTCATTCTTTCAATTTAGTAATTCCAAATCTCTTCAATCACTTCTTCTATTGTCATATTCTGTAGTATATATCTGAACTATCTATAGTAGAAGTATTGAACTTAACCTCTATCTTAGATGGAATATCTTCTTTCTTCTTATAGCTGGTAGTTTCTATTATCTCTGGGTAGATAATCTTGATTTTGTTATAGTATATACTCTCTGTTATTCTGCTGGTAGCTCTAATTTTATATGTGATGAGTTTTTCAATCTATTCAACCAATTGGTCCAACTTAGAGTTAAGGTCTTGGATTTTATTTCTTTCTTTCTTCTATTTCTTGACTGGCTTTCTTTTTATTTTTATTTTTCTATATTCTTGAAGAAGTTCTTATAAGATTTTGACCAAGAGGTCTTCCTAATCCATCTCAGGAAGATAGTATCATCCTTGTGTAGGGGCCATGCTAATCTTCTCTGTATCATTCCAATTTTTTTAGATGTCAGAGGTCCCGAAGAACTTGACGACCAAGAGGTCTTCCTTGTCATCCTTCTTATCATAATTACTCTAGGTGATTCCTTATTTAATATTGAAAAATTCATGAGCTACATCTACTTATTTTTCAGACTTTCTGATATCTAGAGTACAGATATACTATGCAATGTTAGGGAAAATATCATTCATAAAGGTCATTGGACCTATGATGTCTTGGTTAGTAGTATTGAATCTAGCTATATGTATTTTCTTTTGAATTCTAGTAAAGAATACTCTAGATAATTCTCTGAGATTCATTTCATCTCTATGATAGATTCTTGGACCTTATAGTGAGTTTTTTTTTTAATAAGCTAGTGGGTCATGGCTTCATATTCTACTTTCCAGGATAGTGCTATATAGATGGTTGGTCTAAGATCTGAATGTGCATTACTTACTACTCAAGTGAAAATTCCCTTGACTAGTTCTCTGAGTTGGGTCTTATAAATGATAATTTTTCTCTAGACTAAGAAATTCTTTAGAGCTATAATTCCTTTAATTCTATCAAGAAATTCCCTTGGGTCTTTTTCTGGATAACTTGTAATAGTTGGTATTGAGGTGGCCATTTTATCATTACTATCTTCTAGTTTTGATTCTGATTCTGATTCTGGTTCTGATTCTAGTTTTGATTTACTTTCTGAGTTATTACTGAAGCTTAGGATACTTAGATATCTTGAAGATGATGTTGTTGATCTTAGACAAGATACAGTAGGTCTAGGTAATCTCAAAGAGACTATTCTTAGTCCTTCTAGTTCTGTAGCTACTGGTCCTAATAGCAGTTCAATAGAGGAAACTGGTGGAGCTTCTGAGGGAAATCAGAATTATGTAATGAGGTCTTCAAGTTCTTGTACAAGATCATTGAAGTCTCTAGTAAAGCTATTTATATTATCTAATTGATCTGATTGATCTGATGGTAAGTTTATTAGTACTAGCTAGAGATTCTATACTATACTGACTTCTGATTAGAATTCTTCTAATACTAAATAATAGGCAAGTCTTGAGGTAATTACTTCTCTTTCTATCTAAATACTAGTAATGATCTGTTCTCTTATAATAGTAGAGATTGGTATTATATCAAATATAACCAGTTTGGCTATTGGGTTCTTATAAGTTGAAATGTCACATAGATTTGAATAAAATCTTCCAAGTTGAGTTCTCAAATATAATATATTGGCTCAATAGAGATAAATTACAAAATTGAGAGTGCTATATAGTTTGGCTTGAGTCTCTAGTTACTTTATCAAAAAGTAAAAAAAATGTTCTATAATTCCTGATATTGATATTTAGCAGTATAATAGTTAGTATATGAGTGATTTGTTTAGTATGAATGAGTTTTCTTTTGAAATACTAATTTAGCAGTTTTCTTCTTAAGTAGCAGATAATCTCTGTATAGTATAAGTGGATTTCTTATATAATTTCTATGTGATAATATTGTATAGTATAAATAGTTTTCTTATATAATTTCTGCATAATGATCTTATATAGTATAAATGGTTTCTTATATAATTTCTATATAATAATCTTATTTGTTATATAGATAATTTAGCAGACTTTCTTAATAGGCAGCAATTTTCTTCAATAACTTGATCAGTAGATAACTTAGAGAACTTAGATAATATAGATTCTTTCTAAACTAGTGGACTTTTTGAATAATAATTTAGATAACTTAGTATGGATTCTTCTTAACTGACAAAGTTATATCAAAGACTGACTTTATTTGTATAAATATGAGTTCACTGCAAAGTTGTATTAAATAGACTAACTTTTATAAGGTGAACTTTTCTTCAGATGGTAGCTTTTCCTTAAGTAGTAGATTTCTCTTCAAATGGCAAAGTTCTTTACTTAAACATAATAGATTTCTTAGGCTTTATATCAGAAAGTAAACTAGAGTAGAAATGTGTTTAGAATTTCAGACTGAGGTTTATTTATTCTTATTCTGGGATATTTTATATAAGTTAGTTACTACCTAGTTACTACATAGTTAACTATAAAATATACAGTAATGCTATTTAGAGAAGAGAGTAACTAGGTGTATCTACTGAGTATAGTTGTATATAGTAGACATAGATATATCTGATGGGCACACTTTTTAGCCTATTTAATATATTAGTAATCTTCTAAAATATTATAAATAACATCTTTAAACTATTGCTTAATATATTTATTCTAATATATATTAATAATATATATTAATCTATATATATATAAGATAGTTGAGCTATACTATACTTATCTCTAAAGTATACTGATCTTACTATATAAACATTAGCTCTATACTAAGATAAGTAAGTATAAGTTATATTAAGACTAGATTGAGTATTTAGGATATATCATCTCAACAGATAGTATTAATATAGACTTCTAAAAGATATCAGCTCTATCAAATACTATAAATAGTTTATCTAGAGATACTTTATAATTACTACTTCACTTACTAGTCTGAAATGAAAAAGAGTCAATATTAAGGCTAAATATACCTCTATCTACATAGTAGCTATAGATTACCTCAAAAGACTACTTACCAAGACCTCAGTACTAATTATATCAGACTCTATCAGGTTTTTTTTTTTTTTATAGTCTCTTGGACTTCACCATTTATTACCAGTCTATCAAATACAAATACAGTATCCCTGTCCACTACCCTGCCCCCTACTTAATCTCTCTAGAGGGGCCCCCTCTCACTTCCTCATACTTGAAGACTACCTTATCATCTACCACTACAACTCTCTCCCCACTCTGCTCATAGATCTTCTCCACTAAGTGGTACCAATAACCCCTCTGCAGACCCCATCTCAGTCACTAACCCATCAAGACATCTACTATCAACTCTTCTTATTTTACCAGTTGCTCTCCCAAACTCAATTATCTCTCTTTCTCAAAAACAAATAGCTAGTGTCCAGCCAACCCTATCCATACAGCCAGAGTCCACCCAACTATAAGCCACTTATTATCAATCCTCTCCACCAATCTATCTTTCAAGTCTTCCCATCTATCTCATTCATCAATCTCCCTCCTCACTACTCCCAGTTGAGTCCCAACTGCCAACCAAAAGTCTCCAAGTATCTCACATTCTCTAAGTCAATATTTAGGTATCTGTATAAATCTCTCTTTCTATCCTACATTATAGCACTCCTCATACTCAAATTAGCCCCCTTCTACAAGATGGCTGGAGCAAAAGTTGAATATGACATTCCTCCTCAGCAAACATCACTATATCATCCAGAACTTAAGTAGCATCCAGCACTACACTTCTATACTCCAAGTCCAGATTCTATTTCAGTCCTACTCCTTTCTAATACCCACTATCTGTCAGCCACTAGATCATGCATTCTGTCCTAACCCTCTCTGGCACTCCACTTTATTACCAATGTTGAAGTCAATTATTGAAGTGCTCTCCAATGATATACAGTCTCATCTCTATATCACTGGACTCTATAGCATCTCTCTGCCAGCAAAGACTAATGTAGTATACCCTATCAACTACCCTCCATCAGAAGATCTTATACCACATATATTCACTACTCCAAAGCCCAACTAAGGACAATAGATCTCCAGACAAGCTCTATGGTGAAAATCTCATCTCTCAAACCTTTTGCATCAGAGATACTCAGCTCCCTCCCCTCAGTTCCACAGCTTTCTTCAGTCACTATATATATAGGTAATGAAGTCTCTTCAGGAAGTCAACTAGCCTAAGACCTCTTTTCTCTACTGGTAATAACAGAATCTTGCAACTAATCTAAATCCTTCTCCCAGTCCAGATCTAGTCTTTGGCTATCTTCAAAAGTCTCTTCACCACTCAGGCTAGAAAGTCCAAGTGATATATCAAATACTATAGCTTTGGAAGTCAGTAAACATTCAGAATTGAAATATAGCCTACCAAAGAGATGTGGTGCTCAGCAGGGCCTCCTCTCAAATAGTAACCCTCTGCTCCCACCAAGTCTTAGGCAGAACAGATCTATAGATAGAGAGGAAAATGCCCAAGTACTATTCAATATCCCCAGTAGAGACAATTGTTCCAATGACATCCCCTCCTACCAGACCATTGTCTAATACTATCATCTCATACTTATGCTAGTTGAGTTTTGCTCCAGAGTATACCTCATACCACTCTACTGTTTCCTAAAATACTTCTATATTAGTAATTGACTTAAGACCTATTACCATATTATCTCCAAAGACTCCAAACTTCTAGATAATTCCAAATATAGAGAGCCCTGCCATCTTGTACTGAATCCTATTCATTAATAGCTCCAAGGACAAAGTATACAAAATAGAGGACTGCAGGTCCCCCTGAGAAATACCTCTATTCAGAGAGAATGCTATTCCTGATGACTATTGTACATAAGTACCACTCTACTCCCTTTCAGTAGACTGATTATTAACTCTCAGAATAGCTGGAGGACTCCAATTCTATTCAGTACCCCTATCCACCAGATCTGCTAGATGCAGTCATAGGCCTTCTCCTGATCCAGAAAGACTAATCTCTCATCTAGCCCACAGGCTTGAGTCTTCTCAATAATACTATAAATCCAGGCTGTACTATTCCTGATGAGCTGACCCCCAATAAAGCTCTACTGCTCCTCACTCAGGACTTGCTGAGCTACCTTCTACAGCCTTACCACAACTATCTTGGTGACTATTTTTCTGTCCATATCCAGGAGTGTGATCAGTCACCAGTTCTTCCAATTCTTCCTCCTGCTCTTGTTCTCATACAGCAGTATCACCAACTCCAGGTCCTACTCTCTCACTCACTTCTCTGACTATAATATCAAGTTACAAAGTATCATCATCTCTCCCAGCACTCCAGAGACCCCTACCATCTTCTTCCAGAAGTCCTAAGGCAGACCATCCTCACCTAGTATAGTGCTCAGCAAGGTTGTAGTAAGAATCTGGAGAATCTCCTCCTGAACTAGCAATATCAAATCATTTAGCCCATCTACTTATAGTGGGTACTACTTTTCTAAAGTGTTTTTGATGGTGGCTGCATCAGCCCCACCCTCCTTCTCACTCTATAAACCACTCTACCTCTTCTTCAGCAATCTCAAAATATTTTGTGAACTATGTATAGTGCTCTGAATGAGTCAATTCAAATCAAATCTGGATTCAATTCATTATATGATAATTTGATCTGAATCTCAAATCTGAAGCAATCTGAATTAACTCAGATTAATCTGAATTCACCCCATCTGAATTGTCTCATCCAAATCACCCATCTGAATCATCCATCTAAATTACTCCATCTGAATTACCCTATCTGAATCATCCCATCCAAACCACTCAATCCAAACCACTCAATCTGAATCACTCAATCTGAATCACTCAATCTGAATCACTCAATCTGAATCACTCAATCTGAATCCTCCAATTCAAATCCTTCAATCTGAATCCTCATCCAAATCCTTCAACTGAATTCTCTAATCTAAATCCTCCACATGACTCATATGCTGAACATGTCTATATATACAATATATATATATGTAAATATATACATATATATGCAAACATATAAATACACATATTGATAGATTAGTCTTCAACAGTTTACAGTACTGATGATACTTCAAGTCTAACATCCCTGATAGTTCCACACCATCCATAATCCTTGCTCTGAAATCTGGCAACATTGTACTAAGATAGGAGATAATATTATTTACATATAACTATTGTAGGTAAAAAATTAAGATTTACCTATTGATATAACTGATACTTTTTATTTGACACATATATGATACTATTTCATCCACTCCCATAAACTGCACCAGCCAGAAGTTCAAAATGCTTGGTAGTATAACTTTAAATATATATTGACATATAAAAGACAAGTACTCTGATAAAATCAAAAAGAACATGAAGACAAATAAATTTGACATCCAAGCTGTAGTGGGTATGTTTATTCAATTGCCTGACCATTTCTGTACCAATAACCTCATTTAATCAAAAATATTTAGCTATACTCTTTGGCAGAATTTCAAAATCAGCTCATTTACTGAATTATATATACAGATCAGCCATTTACAACCATCAAGAGTGATTAATTGCATAGTATCTTTGGCCTCCTCAAGCATGATTTATATTTGCCAAGTGCTGATACTATTTACAAAGATATCCTGGAGGTCTATAGAAAGGAGCACAACAATCTCTACCAGATACTTCAGATAAAATAAAAGCGGTCCTGTGACCTTTGCAAGCTAAATTATATATATATATTTATAAAGAGCTCACCAATTTAACCTCACATTCAATAAGTAGAATTCAGCAGGCAAAATTTCATTTACAATTGACACATAGATATCCCCCAATACAATTTCATTTCTGAGCATTACTGGTCTCAATTGATAGTTTAAATCTCTCACCCTTGACTTCATCAAACTTGCTGGTAGTGCTCCAAATGGATAGAGTTGATCCAGATAAGATTCGATTCAGGTTCATCATGTGATGGATTTGAATCAACTCAAATTGGTCTCATGATCTGATCTGGATTAATCCAGATTGATCTGGATTGATCTATCTGGATTGATCTATCCAGATTGATCCATCTGGATTGATCCATCCAGATTGAAATCTTTGGTGACATCACCCTTTCTTTTGTTTATTTTGCTCTTGTTTTTTTTTTCCTGCTACACTTTGGTGACATCACTCTTTCCTTTTGTTCCCTCTCTTTTCTTTGTTCTTTTTCATTGTTCTTTTTCTTTGTTCTTTCCTACTACATCATAAGCAAACAAAACAGCAGCCCTTAATTTGTACATTGGTCCAGTCTACTCATTTTTTACCCTGTAATGATCATCAAAAGAGAGAGTATTTGAGGTGGAAACACACTCTCTGCTGACAATGTTAGATTCTTTCTCCTATAGGCAGCACACAAGCTGCTCATCAAGAGTCAAAGAAGCGATAGCAGTGGCAATGGCAGTGGTGATGGCAATAGTAATGGTAGTGGTGATGGCGATAGTGATGGTAGGGATGAGGGAGAATTCCAGCAACAACTCACAGCAGCCCTTTGGACCTTGGAATTCACAGACCTCACAGCTATGTATGCAGTAGCCTTTTTGGAGCAGCTGATAGTAGATGTAGGTTGCTCACTTGGCCACCACTTGTTTACTTGTGTTTATTTAAATTTCCCCAGTATGACTCAATTCACCTTGTGCTTTTCTTAGGATCCACAGCTCTATGGTGAGATCTGCCAACTTTATTTGCAACATCTGGTCAAGATGAAGAAAGACTGGCAGATATTGCAAGACATGTCTTTGGTGGCTAAGCTGTTGAGTCAATACATCATGTGGCAGAGGTCTCAAAAGGAACAGAAGCAAGCCTTTATGAGCAATCTTGTGTAACTTGTGCAACTCATCAACATGCAACTCATCAGTATGCAGCTCACTCACTCATGCTCTTTTTCTAAAATACCCATCTCTATATTTTATTTAATTTCACTTTTTTACGTGGTCTCCCCCTAAAAAACACCCACACCCATACACAACCTGCCTGCATGCAACTCATCTGCATGCAACCTGTCTGCATGTAACCCATCCACACACTTATCTCAGTCTCTCAGATCAGGGCTCAGTTCTATTGAAAAGGAGAGTTCAAAGTTATCTAAGTTCAACTATGTCTGACATCTGATCAAATAGAGAAATTCAAGGGCAAGATGTTCAGTATGAGCAGTACCAGCATTGTCATCAAGGCTTGGGGGTCTATATTCAAATCAGAGCCAATCATTCTCGACTAAGGGGTCCATTGACCAGCAGGAGTAACTAATGATGAAGAAAACCATATCATTATTAACAAATATGGAGAGGTGGTTACGATAGTGGTAAGGAATCTCTATGGTAATGAGCTTCACCACCACATCAATAAGATTTGCAAGGATTGCATCAAATACCAAGTGGCAGGAAAGAGAGGGCAAAAAAAGCAAGGAGGGGGGGTTTGGATGGGAATTGGGTATACTGCAACACTAGTGAAGGGTGGGTTCCAGAGTTCCAAAATCCCCCACACTCATCTCTCTTTTTTTTTCTCCTCTCCAGATAAATCACACTCTTCACTGACATACTCTTTTTTGATACAATTCCAGGGATGCACAAGATTCTGTACCCCTACTAGAACTTTAGAAGTGCTATCGAAGAGCAAACTGCATGCAAGTATGATATAGCCTGTACAGCAATGGCAGCTATGATCTGGGGTTCTTTGAGTAGATTGATAGAGCATATGGTAGGCCAGCTTGGTGGTGATCTCAGCGTAGCTATACATATATTCTTGGTGCAATTTAGTATACCATATGAGGTGAGGAGCTCTACTTTTTTGGGGTGCTGCAGCCCGGGGGATTTCTGTAGCCCAGGGGGTTTCCGCCCCCCCACATGTAAAAAGGACTGACCAGTTGCTGTCCATTTTGGCAGGTTTCCAAGCCAGGGCTCCTAGGGCTGGACCAAGAGTAGGCATCTACCAGTACAGCCTAGCAGTATGAGGTTCTGGGCCAAGGGTTCACCCAACTATACACTCATATCACATCAGGATACATTGGGTACAACATTTCTCTGCCTACATACACAGATAACAATATCACCCCAGTAATGTTTTATATCTCAGAAAGGAAGGGCTGAACCTGGGAGAATAGTAGAGGAGTTTAGTATGACCTCACCTATGGTTTTGGGGTCCCATTTGTAGCTAATATAGCTGTCCTCTTCCAACCACATAACCACCATGGCACCATCACCTTTGAGGAGAGCTCAGACACAATAGTCATTGCACTCATAATGGATGATAGGTTCATCAAGGCATAGGACCAGCAGGTGGAGCAGTTTTTGTAAGGATTAGGTAATCTTTTGTAAGAGATAGGCAGTCTTTCGTGAGGGTTAGGCAGTCATTTTGTGTGGGTTGGGCAGTCTTATATGGGGGGTTGGGCCAGGTGCCTCTTCTGTAGCACTAGCTTAGCCATTATGCAGGGCCAGGGTGCCCATGGGACCCAAACTGACAACAGGGCCTGAATCTGTGGTGGACTTTAACTACTGGAAGCACCCTCTAACTATCAGAAATGCCCTCTGACCACCAGAAGCACTCTCCGACTGCCAGAAGTACCCTTCGACTGCCAGAAGCACCCTCCGCCCCAGACTCCTTAGTGGCTTGGGGCTGCCCCTATGCCACTGACAGAGGGCTGCAAATTTTGTGCACTCCCTCCACCTGCCCTGCCTATTCTGGACACTTGCAGCTTAGGGCTGCCCCTTGCTGCCAGCAGAGGGCCGCAAATTTTGCACACTCCCTCCACTGACCCTACACCCACCAACTCTGCTGACCGACTCCACCCACTGGCCTGGGTGCTGACAGCTTGGGGCTGCCCCTTGCTGCTGGTGGAGGGCTGCAAATTTTATGTACTCCCTCCACCTACCCCCCCCTCTGCCTCCCCCCCTCTGTCAACCCCCCTGACCAGGACACTTGTAGCTTGGGGCTGCCCCTTGCTGCCAGCGGAGGGCTGCAAATTTTGTGCACTCCCTCTACCAACCCCACACCCACCCACCAACCTGCCTACTGACTCAGGCACTGACAGCTTGGGGCTGCTTCTTGCTACTGGCAGAGGGCCACAAACATTGTGTACTCCCTCTGCTGCCACCACCAACCCTGCTGACCACAGCCCCACTTGGGCTACAAACTCTGGGCTGAGTCCTCAGGTTTTTTTATCTTTTTATTATTTTGAAAGATATTAAATATTCCACAAGGCCAACCAACTTATCTGTGAACCCCCAGGACCTGTCAAATTTTAGTGGCCTGAGCTCCACTAAGACTTCAGACATATATATGCCCAGATTGTCTCAGCATTCAGCACACACCTCTTTGGGGCAATGAGGTCTACCCCACCTGAGAACACCTGCTTGATGGGAGTGCTGGAGGCAGGAATCACCAGATAGTTCTGAGCTATATTACATAGGCTGGGGAAGTTCGTTTGACACAGCTGCATACTCTGGTAGATAGAGTGGTGGTTAGATTGGTGGGTTAAATTGGCCCAACACCCACCTGATAATCTATCTTCCACTAGTTAAGCACCTCCACACCCTCCAGCAGGATCACACAGTTGCTGGTAAGGTAAATGGTAAGTTTGTCTATTGATGGCAGCTCTTCTACTGACAGCTCTCTCTTCCTCTTTCTGCTAAAGTAAATGTGGGACAGAAGGGATCCCTCAGCATATTTATTCATTCAGACTTCAGCCAGAACCTTGTGGCAGTACATAGTTTTTCCAGTATACTTCAATTATAGTCTGCTTGGTTCTCTCAATGAAGTAATGCTCTCAGTCCTGATCTTTATAGTATTGTAGCTCTAAGCATAGGTCCAGCACTGTTCGAAGAAAAGGAAGAGTGAGTTTTTGCAGGGGTTTCTCTGTCTTGGAAGGGGCAATGGCCACACACCGACATCAACATACCTGTACTAATTGAGTATATGGTGGTATCTGTTTGGGAGTAGTATTTTCTAAGCTTGCTTAGAGTAATCTCCATGGCATCTCTCTGATCTAGGCTCAACCATAAATCACCACAACCCTCTAGCCTATCCTTGAGCTTGTTCTCTAGCCAGTCAATCAGAAGGTTGTATACTGGTATTACCAAGCTTATTGTCAGGGTTGTTTGTTTGACTATATCCTTTGTATAATTGTCGAAACACTGGCATTATATGTGATGAGGTGTTACATTATGCAGAGATAGACAAAATGAGTATGGAGCCAGAGCAATCACCACTTACTTCCAAAACTCTGACAACATTCCTAAGTATGTCCCACTTGCTTTCACCTATAGCCTCAGTCTGTATTTCCTTGTCAGCAGCCACTGTTGAATCTATTGGCTTTTTTTGTTTTTTTTTTTTTTAAAAATAAATCTTCAATTATCTGAAACAAGTTGCTTCAGCCAAGTGAAGAAAAAAAGAATGCATACTACAGCAAACTCCAGTATGCACTGGATCATTGCAAATATTGAGTTTCAATGTATACAGATGTCCAATATAAGCTCTTTTGGGGCTAAACTGATTGCCTTATACTGCGCAGCAAATTTGTCTCATTGTTGTGGAGATGATCAGACTAATACAACCAGTTTGTGCAGCTTGGAAATTATACTCAGAACCCCTCCTCTCTCGGATTTTTTGTCTATATGCATAAGATAGTCCTGAACAGTGAGGTTCAGTATGTAGGCCTGGCATCATACACAGCAGCTTTCTGTACTGAAGGCCATGTTTTCCTGTTTGAGGCTGGCTGCTAAAACTTGGAAAAATGTTGAGTTATTTGTAGCATTGTCTATCATAATGGCCAAAATCTGTACTTGAAATATTTGGTTAGCGAATTTATGCAAAAATAAATAATCAATAAAATCTGGTTTGTTTTAGGACCTCTCTCAAAATGCCAACCTAACAGCAAGCCCTCCTTTTTTATCTTGATTGTAATCCCAAGCTCTCAGATATAACTAATAAAAGTATCTATGATGTTGTCTCCAGAATGAGGGCCAGCAAGTTTGATAAAGTCAAGAGTGAGAGATTTAAGCTACCAATCGAGGTCAATCCAATGACCAGTAATGCTCAGAAACAAAATTACATTGGGGGATATCTATGTATCGATCATAAACAAAATTTTGCCTGCCAAATTCTGCTTATTGAATGTGAGATTAAATTGGTAAGCTTTTTTATATAATTCAGCTTGCAAAGGTTATGGTGCTGCCCTTATTTTACCTGAAGTATCTGGTAGAGATTATCGTGCTCCTTCCTATAGGCCTCCAGGACATCTTTGTGAATAGTATCGGCACTTGGCAAATATAAATCATGCTTGAGAAGGCCAAAGATATTATGCAATTGATCACTCTCAATAGTTGTGAATGGCTGGTCTGTATACACAATCCAGCAAATGAGCTGATTTTGAAATTCTGCTGAAGAGTATGGCTAAATATTTTTAATTAAATGGCATTATTAGTACAGAAATGGTCAGGCAATCAGATAAATATACCCACCACAGCTTGGATGTCAATTTTATTTATCTCCATGTTCTTTTTGATTTTGTCAGAGTACTTGTCTTTTATATGTCAATTCATATTCGAAGTCATACCACTAAGCATTTTGAACTTATGGCTGGTGTAGTTTATGAGAGTGGATGAAACAATATCATATGTATGTCAAAACAAAAAGTGTCAATAGGTACATCTTAATTTTTTATCTGCAATAATTACAAACAACATCATCTCCTATCTTAGTACAATGTTGCCAGATTTCAGAGCAAGGATTGTGTGGAAGGTGTAGAACTATCAGGAATGTTTAACTTGAAGCATCATCAGTACTGTGAACTGTTGAAGACTGATCTGTCAACAGATGACCTTTCACCAGTAACATTCAGGTGACACAAGACTCAAGCAATACTTTTGACAATGTTTTTGGTGAAAGGTGACTAGCAATATGGCAAGCAATGACTATACAGGTGTGCGTACTAGGTTGGGTGGATCTAGGGCCTTTGACTGGCAGCAGGTGGGAAGAGGTTATGGCCTGGGGATGGGGGCCTTCAGAGGACCAAAGAATAGAGAAGGCTCTGGAGGGGGACCGGTATCCAGTGGCAATGGGAGAAGATCTGGTCTCCGAAGCTTCACTGACAAGATTAAGAGGAGTGGGTGGCTGGTGAGTACTAGGGCTGGTGATGCAGAGGGGAAGGGCAAGGCAAGCCTTGGGAGGGGGGGCAGTGCTCCGGCTGGGAGTGCAGGTGTAGGAGCTGGCAGTGCTGTAGCTGGGGGTGTGACTGTTGATGGGAGTGTGATGGGGAATTAGGAAAAAAAAAGAGATGTGATGGCTAATGGCCAGGTGGTGCAGGGGTTCCCGATGTGGAAGAGGGACCTGGCAGATAGTGTAATAGGGCTAGCGGTGACCCCGTTACTCAAGAAGTCGATCTCGGAGTTTGCGGTGACCTTGTACTTTCAGGGCTTGGTGGTGACAGCAAGGATGGTTCTGGGACTTATTTCGAAGCAGGTGGCTGGGGCAGCTTTGGTGAAGTTCTTGAAGGGTCTGGAGGGGGTCAAGGTGGGCTTTGAAGAGGCCAGGCCACTGGATGAGGTATTGAAGACTGGAGTCATGGTTGGGGAGATGGTGGTCTCCATGGTGCAGTGCTTGCGATGGGACCCCAGGGTGGTGCAGCTTCTGGTAAAGGGGGTGCCTATGGTGACTAAGGAGGAGACTAGAAAGAGGGTGGAGGAGGTGATGATTGAGTATGGTGATGTGGTGGACATCGGCTTTTAGGTGTGGGAGGGGACAACAATCAGGATGGGTGACATTGATGTCAGGATTCAGCTGGCAGAAAAGGAGGCTACAGGGAAGGTAAGTGACTGGCCTTCTGTGCTGATGTGGGGGGTGTTCATCTGCAAGGTGTCAAGGGTGAAGGGGAGTGAGGAGAAGGAGGAGGATTTGTTGGAGGCATTGGAGGAGATGAGTGGAGCTGTGGAGAGAAGGGCAAGGGCCTAGAAGATGTATGAGGAGTTGACACATCTGGAAGTGGTGGAGGGGAAGCATATCCATATGGACAAGGGGCAGTGGGAGTGGGTGCAGGGGTGCAGGAGGCAGAGGGAGCTACTGGCAAGTATGACAGTTAAGGTGAAGAAGAAGGTGGTTGGGGCTGAGGTGTCTGGGGGCATCGAAGACAGTGTCTGGGCTAGTAAAGGGGCAGGGGAGGTAGAGGTAGGCAAGGAAGGAGATGGGAAGGTGCTGAGCAAGAACCCTTTTACTGATGGCACCTTCAAGGTCTGGGAGCCGGAATTGAACTCCACCCCCCCCCCTCTGATCAGAAGGGACCCGGCGGCAAAGAGGAGGACATCAGAGGATGTGCTGATGGAGGGGGCCCAGCAAGTGCATTTTGGGGTCCCTGATGTGGCGAAAGGGGGCCAGGTGGTAGCGGCGGGTGAGGATGAGCTGGTGGATGTCCCTGAGGAGGAGTGGGATGAGGCTGCCAGTATGGGTGCTGACACCATAATGTTGGATGCAGGACAGCCGGGGACTCCGGGAGGGAAGGAGGTAGGGAACTTGCTGTGGATGAGCAAGGTGATGGATAACCTCGCAGCTGATGCATTGGAAGAAGTGGACCTGCAGGTTATGCCTGAGGAGCACTGGGAGCAGATTCTACATGGTGAGGGAGTGGTGGAGGCACTGAAGGGGGAGATTCTTGGGATTCTCTTAAAGGAGGAGGTATATGAGGTTGATGAGGTGAGGAAGGCAGAGCTGGTGGTGGCTGTGGGTGAGCAGGCAATGTACTGCTGGGCTGAATGGCATGGTTTGCAGCTCTGAAGGGAGGCCTGTCTGGAGTATTGAGAGGAATTTGAGGAGAGGGAAGATGAGGCGATGGTAGAACTTCTGGGAGAGTTGGAAGCACAGGAAGCTGGGGAAAGGGAACTTGCTGCTGAGTGTGGATTGGACTTGGTGCAGGAGGAGCAGAATGTGGACTTGTAGAGGATGGGATCACTTTGCCTTTTAACATTATTCCTTATGAACAGTATAACTAATATTTTCTCTTTGAATGTGAATGGGCTGCGAGGTTCGGGATGGCATAAGAACATTTTTACTTGGCTCAAGGGTTTGGAGGCTGATCTATTTTTGCTACAGGATGTTCGGTGTGAGAATGAGGATGATTGGGTGAAGTGGACTAAGGAATGGGGCAGGGCTACTGCTTGGTTTGGAAAAGTGGTGATTCTGGTGAGGAAGGGTAGAGGTGACTTGGAGAGAATTAGGAGCTGGGGTGACTGCTTGGTCTGGGGAGATTGGCAGCAGCCAGGGTGGGAGTCAGTGAGGGTGGGCTCTTGCTACTGCCCTGCAATTAGGAGAGAGAGGACTGCATGGATTGAGGAGCTGCTAGAGGAGGGTATTCTATTGGAGGAAGGGGTCAATGTGATTGGGGGGGACTTTAATATGGTTAGGGATCAACATCTGGACTGCACTGATGGTGGGAGGAGTGCAGAAGGGAGAAGTGGTGGCCTGGATGCTTGGGAGGAGGTAGAGAGGCTGAGCTCCTTAGGGGATATGGGTAGAACACTATGGAGTGACTCCAGGGTCTACACACATTGGGTGAATGGCTTGGGTACAAGGATTGACTGGATTCTGATGGTGGAATACTGGGGGGCTGATGTCTGGAAGGTGTTGGAGGTAGAATGGTGCCCATGGTCTGATCACTGGGGACTGTTGGGACAGGGGCAGTTAGGGGGGAGTGGAGATGGACCTGGACATTGGTGCCTCAACTCCTCCCTGCTGGCTGAGAAGGTGTTGTGGGATTCATGGGTAGAGGACATTCTGGCAAAAGTTTATCATTGGAAGGGTGAGGGTTTGTCAGTGGGCGTCTGGTGGATGAGATTGAAAGAGGCGGCAAGGGTCTATTGGGGAGAGGCTGGGAGAGAAGCTGGGAGACAGAGGAGGAAGCACATGAGGTATGCTTCTAGCAGGCTGAGGAGATTGCAATTGGATTGGGCAGGTTTGCTTACTGCCAATGGGGTGGAGGATTAGAGGTTAGTGTGGATTAAATTGGAGATCTTGGAATTGCAACAGGTGTTGCATGAAGAGGTGGAGGTACATATGTGGGGTATGGCTGCTAGGCTATAGTGGCAGGGGCTTGAGGAGAGTGAGTGGCCTACTAGATATTTATCCCATATGCTCAATGCTAGGAGGGTGAGACATCAGTGAGATGGAGTCCTCGATGCTGATGGAGACATAGTATATGGTATGCAACAAATCCTAGGGGTTTTGAAAGAGAGATGGCAGGGTTTGTAGAGTGAGGATGAAGGGGGTGTGGATGAGGTGGCTATTGATGATGCCTTAGGGGAATGGAGGCTGCCACAAGCAGTTGGACTGGATGACTTGGCCTTGCTGGTGCAAGGTGAGGAGGTCCAGAGTGTCCTTGCAGCAACTAAAACTGGAATAGTGCCAGGGAAGGATGGTCTACCTTGGGACTTCTGGAAGAAGATGGTCAAGGTCTTCAGCATTTTGGAGGAGATGACTGCTCTTTGTGATCATGTTCTCAGGAGTGGTGAGTGGGTTGGAGAGCAGGACCTTGGGCTGGTGGCTTTATTGTATAAAGACAAGGGGAGGAGAGAAGACTGGAAGAACTGGCGACCAATCATGCTTTTGGACATGGATAGGAAGATGGTTACTAAGGTGGTTGTTGCGAGGCTGCAGAAGGTTGCCCAATAGGTGCTGGGGGAGGAGCAGTGGGGCTTTGTTGGAGGCAGGCTTATAAGAGATAGGACTGCTTGGGTGCATGGTGTCATTGAAGGGGCCCAGGCTTGTGGCCTGGATGGAAGGTTGGTCTTTTTGGACCAGGAGAAGATCTATGACCGGGTCTGGTGGGTTTGGCTGGGCAAGGTGTTGGATCATATTGGTGTTCCTTCTGGATTTCAGGCTTCTATGGTGAACCTGCTTGAGGGCAGTTGGGCAGCATTGATGTGTAATGGCCACTATGATCGGGTGTTTCCCTTGCATAGAGGGGTGCCTCAGGGGGACCCCCTGTCCCCTATTCTTTATACTCTCTCATTGGAACCATTAATAGATAGGATTCGCCAGAAGGTGGTGGGGCTCTCTATCTATGGCATAGTGTGGAAGGTGGGGGCCTTTGCGGATGACATGGTGATTGGCCTTGGGTCAGTGGTCAATGTCGAGGCACTTAAGGAGACAGTGGAATGGTATGAGGATTACTCTGGGGCAAGGCTCAACTGGCATAAGTGTGAGATGATGGTATTAGGGAATAAACTGGTGGGTGGGGACATCATTGGAACAATTGTCCCTACTAGTGAGGTGGTACAGTATCTGGGTATATTCCTCTCTGTATATGGTTCTGTACTGCCCTGAGTGTGGTGGGAGAGCAGGGTGGCTATCTGGGGGGAGGTCCTTCGAGGTTGGGGAGGCCACCATATCTCTCTAGCAGGGCAAGTATTGATTCTGAATACATACTGGTTTCCCAAGCTGTGGTATGTAGTGTACCATCTGGACTTCCCAGCTTGGGTGGTGAAGAGGCTGACAAAGGTGGTGAGGGATTGGATATGGGCAGAGAGGAGGTCCCAGATCAGTTGGGATACTCTTGCAACACTGGTGGACAGGGGAGGTCTGGGCCTTGTGGATTTCCCTAAGAGGTTGCACTGCTTGCGGGCCTGGTGGTTGAAGAGAGCAGCTGACCTACAGGGGGGGGGTTGGGTACCTTTGATGTAGAAGGTGTGGGAGATGAGAACCTCCCCCTGAGAGTCCTCAGGAGATCTATGCTCTTTGGTAGGGCTCAATGGAATTCAACGGCTGTGATTTAGGGGCTTTTGGTGGGGAGTGGTCGATGGGACACACAGAATTGGTCTGCGCTGACAGGGCAATGAGGGGGAGGTGTTGTGGGGTCCATGGATGTGGCAATGGGATAGACTGCTTCTGGGGGGTACTCCACTTACTGCCTTTGATATTGGGGACAGAGTGGAGTATCAGTAGAGTCTTGGCCAGAACCTTTGGCTGAGTGGGTGGCAGGTAGTCGGGATTGGCAAGGAGTGGGACTGGGCTGATATTTGGTCTTGGAGCACTGAGGTGTGGTGGTGGCTTCCCCCCAAGTACTGGGTGGTGTGGTGGCGAATGCTGCAGAGGAACATTATGCTGAATTTCTGCACCAGGCATCTGGTGGATGGTGGCTGTTTTGATTGTGAGGAGTGTTACAATGTAGGGCTAGTTGGGGGTTTGGTGCAGATGCTGGAACATTGGCTGGAAGAGTGTGAGGTTTTGGGGGACTTTTGGGTTGAAATAGGAAATAGGTTGGGGGTGGAGAGAAGGCCAGTGGATGATAGGGATCACTGGGAGGACTTGAGATCTCAGCTGGCAGGGGGGGTGGGTGATAGTTGGATCACTGTTGGGTGGGTGCTAGCAGTTTGGGTGGGTCTGGCAGGTCATTGGCTATTTATGTTTGAGGAGGGGTGGCAGATGAGTCTGCAGGAGAGAGTTGTAAGGTGGGAGGAGCTGTTGGGGGATCTGATGACTGGATGGTGGATAGGTTGGGGTCCTTCAGGGGGGCAGCGGCGAGGTTTGGTGACTAGGATATGTGAACAGAGTGGTGGGAGGGTGGGAATTGTATTTGATAGAGTGGTGTTTCATCAAGAAGGGGTAGGAGGGAGGGGCCCTCCTAGGGGGATTTAATAGGGGGTGGACTCATTGTACTATATAGGATAGATGGGGGTAATAAAGGATGAGTTC